>CM044004.1:80894321-81035514 GCA_024085815.1 Flaveria linearis | reverse complement strand
AGAAGAATGAGCATGGAAAAAGTGCGAAGGAATGGGGAGGAAGGCAATCAAAGTAAACAGAAAAGACAAATTGATGGAAAAGATGGAAGTGGTTTGAAAACCCAAGGGACAAGCAAGCAACAGGAAAAACTTTGACCAAAGATCCGAACGAATTTATGTTGCAACATCAAACACAGAGGGGCAAACAAGGAATCTCAAGGGAAATGTAACAAATGCGGATATCTCCATACGGGTGATTGTAAGATTTGTACTCATTGCCATAAACTTGGACATCTGAGCCAAAACTGCCGAGCAAAACCTGATGAAAGGATAATCAGAAATGATCAAGCTGCTATGAGTGTGGTAGGATCGGACACTTCAGGAAGAACTGCCCAAAGTTGAACCAGTCAGGGCCAGAGGGAGAGCTTTGAGATGAATGCCAAGGAAGCACAACAAACCGTCAGTGGTTAACGGTACGTTTCTTATCAACAATCACTATGCTCTCTCTTGTTTGACACTGGTGCTGATTTAAGTTTTGTATCCAAAGAGTTCGAACCATCATTGGGGATTAAACCATGTAAGCTAAGAAAGAAGTATATTATAGAGCTAGCTAATGGAAAGAAAATAGAATCTAATGAAATAATTAGAAATTGCACGATACAACTCAACAATCATCTCTTAGAATCGACTTATTACCTGTCAATCTGGGAAGCTTCGACGTTGTTATTGGTATGGATTGGCTCTCTCAAAATCATGCCGAAATAGTATGTTTGAGAAAATCATCCGATTGCCAACTCTAGTGGAGAACTCTTAATCATTAAGGAGAAAAGGAAAACCCTCGTTTAAAGTTTTAAGTGTCATGAAAACTTATGAATACCTAAACGAAGGGTATCCCGCCTTTCTAGTAAAGGCCACTGACACTAAAAATGAGGAGCAAGGAATGGAAGACATCCCATTGTACGAGAATACCCAGATATTTCCCCGAAGACTTACAGGGCTACCTCCACAAAGGCAGATCGAATTTCGAATTGACTTGATACCCGGAGCTGCACCAGTAGCACGATCACCATATCGACTGGCCCTCTGAAATGCAGGAATTGTCAAAACAACTGTAGAATTATTAGACAAGGGATTCATTCGACCAAGTTTTTCTCCTTGAGAGCACCGTGCTATTCGTCAAAAAGAAAGACGGATCATTCAGGATGTGCATGATTATCGAGAATTAAATAAACTCACCATTAAAAATCGATACCCACTACCAAGAATTGATGATCTGTTCGATCAATTACAAGGATCCAGCTACTACTCGAAGATAGATTTACGATCAGGATATCATCAACTGTTGATAACAGAAGAGGATGTTCCAAAAACGGCTTTTAGAACACGTTACGGTCATTACGAATTTCTGGTAATGCCATTTGGATTGACCAACGCGCCTGCCATATTCATGGACCTTATGAATCGGATTTGTAAGCCCTACTTGGACAAGTTTGTGATAGTATTCATCGACGACATTCTGATATACTCACAATCAAAGGAAGAGCATGAGCAGCACCTTAGGCTAATCCTAAACGTCCTCAAGAAAGAAAAGTTGTACGCAAAGTTCTCAAAATGTGAATTTTGGCTTCGAGAAGTTCGATTTCTCGGACACGTTATTAATGAAAAGGGTATCCATGTGGATCCAGCCAAGGTTGAGGCAAATAAGAACTGGGAAGCCCCCAAATCTTCAACAGAGAAGTACGACAATTCCTAGGGTTAGCAGGCTATTACCGTAGATTTATAGAAAATTTCTCAAAGATAGCCCAACCCTTAACCCTATTAACTCGCAAGGATAAGAGTTACGTATGGGGCGAAGATCAAGACAGAGCCTTTCGGTTATTGAAGCGAAAATTATGCAGTGCACCCATACTATCCTTACCAAATGGGACAGAGGGATTTGTAGTATATTGTGATGCTCACGATTAGGTCTGGGGTGCGTATTAATGCAGAAGGATAAAGTCATCGCTTATGCGTCAAGACAATTAAAGGTGCATGAGAAAAATTACACCACCCATGACCTAGAACTGGGAGCCGTTGTTTTCGCACTCAAGATATGGAGACATTATTTATATGGAACCAAATGTGTGATATATACGGATCACAAGAGTCTGCAACATATCTTTGATCAGAAAGATTTGAACATGAGGCAACGCCGCTGGATAGAGCTATTAAATGATTACGACTGCGATACGATACCACCCAGGAAAAGCTAACGTCGTGGCTGATGCGCTCAGTAGAAAGGAAAGAGAAAAAAACCTCTACGGGTGCGAGCAATGGAACTCACCATACACTCAAACCTTACCAATCACATTCGCAATGCTCAAATCGAAGCATTAAAAGATGGAAACATGGAGGGAGAAGATCTACAAGGAATGGTCAAGGGATTAATACCGACTCCGACAAGTTGATGCGTTTTTGTGAACGAGTATGGGTCCCCAAACATGGAGGTTTACGCAAACTAATTCTTGAAGAAGCCCATAAATCGAGATACTCAATTCACCCAGGGATGGACAAAATGTATCACGATATAAAAGAATTCTTCTGGTGGCCTAATATGAAAGAGATGTAGCTTCGTATGTAAATCAATGTATCACCTGCGCCAAGGTAAAAGCAGAACATCAGAAGCCATCTGGTCTATTACAACAACCAGAAATTCCAAAATGGAAATGGGAGTGTATTGCTATGGATTTTGTGACAAAACTACCAAGAACAGCTAGTGGTTACGACACCATCTGGGTAATTGTTGATCGGTTGACAAAATCTGCACCACTTCTTACCCATGAAAGAGGGGTACAACATGAGCAAGATAGCAATTTATACATTAAGGAAGTGGTGTCGCGTCATGGGGTACCCGTTTCAATCATATCAGATAGGGATAGCCGATTTACCTCAAGATTTTGGCAATCACTACACGAAGCCATGGGTACTCGACTAGACATGAGCACAGCCTATCACCCACAAACAGACGGCCAGAGTGAAAGAACCATCCAAACACTGGAAGACCTACTAAGAGCATGTGTGATCGATTTTGGCGGTAAGTGGGACACTCACCAACCATTAGCTGAGTTCTCATATAATAACAGTTATCACACCAGCATTAAGGCCGCCCCGTTTGAAGCATTATACGGAAGGAAATGTCGCTCGCCCTTATGTTGGGCAGAAATTGGTGAAAGGAAATTAACGGGCCTGAAATTATCCAAGAAACGACGACAAGATCGGGCAAATCAAGAAGAGGTTAGAAGCAGCAAGAAGCAGACAAAAGAGCTATGCGGATAATCGGAGGGGAAAACCGTTAGAATTCCAAACTGGTGACAGAGTATTCTAAAGGTGTCGCCGTGGAAAGGCGTGATACGATTTGGTAAACGAGGGAAGCTCAATCCCGATACATCGGACCGTTCGAGATAACCGAACGTATTGGACCAGTAGCATACCGTCTTAACCTACCAAGTGAACTTGGGAGTGTGCACAACGTATTCCACGTATCCAACCTTAAGAAGTGTATGACAGACGAATCATCATCATTCCACCAGAAGAAGTTTTATTGACGATAAACTTCATTTCATCGAAGAACCAGTTGAGGCCATGGATCGGAAGGTCCAGAAACTCAGACGAAGACAAATTAAATAATTAAAGTTAAACGTAGTGACTGTTTGACTCCCTTAAGAATTAACTAACGTCTTCCTTAAAAGAAGAAATGTCTTGCTGAATTTAGAATTGGTCACACAGTGCATTGCACCCATGAGAGTCAATGATCAGTATTTGACCATTACTAACCAAACCGTTGGTAGGTTGATCAAATAAGTCAAATTGTCACTAATGATTATTATTAAAATAATAATAATAACAAAGCTAGTAAATAATAATAATAACAAAGTTAGTTAATAAATAACAATAATAACAAAATAATAATAATAATTATAATAATAATAATCATGATTACTAGCAAATCCAAGAAGGATTGTGAAGTCTTGCATGCAAGACAACACATCCTCCCATACATGTTTAAAACCTCAACACACACACACACACACCACCACCTCTTCATCTACCACACACACACACCACCACACCACTCCATCGCCCCCCCCCTTTCTTCTCTCTACCGTCGCGACACCACCATCCGCCAGCCACCGGCCACCGCACCACCACCTACTGCCGTACCCACCATCACCATCCCTCACCGTCTCCTTCTCCCTACCACCAACACCCGTCGCCACCAACACCATCACCAACACCCGTCGCCACCAACGCCATCACCAACACCCGTCGCCACCATCACAACCGCACCAACCCACCCTCTTTTCTTCTCTCTCGGTCACCACAACCTCACCATCATCCTTTCAAGTTTTCACTCCACTCACAAAGCAATATAATAGAACTTTAGACTAGAAACTGAGTTGTTCTTCGAAAGATCGAGGATCGTGCTTGCATTGTGTTCCATAGTGTCATCTAAGGTACATTAGATTAGATGTGTTATGTTTGTTCATGCATGGATAATCAAGATGATAATCTTGATGAAACTTGATTCACCATTTAATAATGTTGGTTTTTATGATTTTGTTACATGAAAATGATTGATTTAGTGATTTTTGGGTATAGAATGGATTTTAAATGGCAAAATAAATCTGAAAATTTGATTAAGATAGGTTAATATTGGATGAAAATGTATTAGTGGGTAGCCTAGATGGTAAAAATGTATATACGGATGTACACATAATAAAAATAAACACATTGGTTGGAGATTGATGTCTTGTGACTATATTAGGAACACTAAGTGATGATCATGAATAAAGAATTATTGCTAGTATAATGACTTAAGATAATCACTACGTTAAAGATTTTGGGTGGTGACAATAATAATGTTAAGATAGAGGTAATTGGACACAATTAAAGGACTTTATTAGGTGAAAGCTACTAGACTAGAAATTATAGATAAAATCAAAAAAAAACCATAACTAACAAACTTGACTAAGACATCAAAAGAAACTCAAAACCTTATGAATTATATATTTAGACAACAATAATAGGATTTATATGTAACCTTAATAAGGAAAAATGATAGTTTTATTAAAAATTCACAGAGTATACATTTCAAAAAAAAACATGTTATTTTAAAAACGACCAAATAAAATGGGTGAAATGCATTCATAAGCATAAAACATTATGTATTGACCATAATGCTCATGACTAGGGTTTCATTATCAAAAAGCCTAAGCACGTTGGTTCGTTTCATTACCACACTCGAGGTGAGTTCTTCGGCCCCATTTTAATATCATTTCAACTGTTTTGGGGTGAAAAGCATGAAATAATGTTTCTTTGAATATATGATGGATTAAACAAAATATATTATTATAGAGGGTATAAGTTCGGGTCATAGTATGGATGTATATACTATTGAGCCCTAAATCCCCCTATAATCATTAACCTCAGGGGTGAGGCGCAGAATATATTGGTAGATCTATCGGGTTAGAATGGCCCGCTCTCGCGACCAGTCGCGCTGGTCAGGTTTGTGGCGAGGGAGTTTATATGTCTGGATAGTTGTGGGGCAACGACGTGTTGGTTTGATTATGGGCTTATGACCTAAATTATCATATAGTACCTAGCTAGTCTATGAGGAATATATTATGCCTTGTTTCATCATATTATTTTCAAATGATTGTTTGCGAAACTACAAAAACCCTGAAAGCTCACCAACCTTATGTTGACTTTTTACCCTTCATGCTTTTCAGGGTATAGGTGAGCTCTATATGGATATTCTGGAACTTTGTCTTTGGAGGGTCAAACGTTTCAAAACATCTTTAAATAAAGTCGGGTTCATGTAATAAAAAAAAACGGAACTATGCGTTACTACCGAAATGTTTAATGTGTTTAATAAAAAATACTTTATAATAATAATGTACGACTTTCACGACTAACGTTAACTTAAGAACGTTTGACTATAATAATTGGGTCAACTCCAACTTCCGTTACCACCACGTCACGCGAATCTTCCGCTGCGATTTTCGGGGTGTGACAATAATTTAGAATATCATAGTAACAAATTTAGATTTTATAAACCATCATATTTTATGACTATAAGAGAAAAACGATATAAGATTAAAACCTTGAAGGTCAAGATAAAATTATTTTGACATCCTAAAATGTTTTATAAATAGTATAGATAATATAAATATTCATTATTGCTTTCTATATTTTATGTATAATGATTGGCTCGCGTGATGCGCGTGTGCTACTAAGTCTCTTTTTCGATCAACCTTAAATACTGATATTATTATTATTATTATTATTATTATTAGTATTACTATTATTATTATTATTATATTATTATTATTATTTATTATTATATATTATTATTATTATAACTATGTAAATATTTGGTAAATAGTATTTAGTTAATAATATAGTACTTACTTTACATAGTAAAAATAAAATGACAAATATAAATATAATACTAATTTAAATTATTATAAATAAAGAAATACTTAATATAATGAATTTAATCATAGCATTAATTCATGTATTAATTAGAATAAGTTTATTAAATGATGATAATTTTGAAACACCTACATAAAACACTTGTACAATATGTTTAAATAGTTGTTTTAGGTTTCTTATAAAAATAGAAAATTACCAATGTATCCATGGGTTTTGAATTATATAGTAGTAAGGATAAAGTTCTTAAAATTATAAGTAACCTTGCCGTAACGTATGGATTTGTAACATTTTTATCTTTTTATATAAATATTTGAATGACGTCGATTATCTCTATGTTCCATTTTTGTTTCGCTTTTAGAAGCTACTTTGTCACAGTTTGGCGCCCCCGCCACTAGGCGGGGATCTTAATACTAGTTGTTCTAATAAACGTAAAGATAATTGTAAGGACTTATATATGTATTTAAACTTATGTATAATGACGTGATAATGGTAAGAACAAAGCTAATACCAATGATCTCTTGGCCTAGTGGTTTAAGGGGGATGTAGGAGATTTTGCCTCTCTTGGAGGTCCAAGGTTCAAACCTTGGCATTAATGAATTATTACTAACTAGGTGTTACTAACTTCTAACAACTAACTACCGTTCAAAAAAAAAAGAACAAAGCTAATGATATTGATAATGCATTGTTTATTACTGTTTTTCAGTTATGATTTTAAATTTGGGTGGTATTGTAAATGTGAAGAAAAACTAAAAAGGGTGATAAAGATTATTATCTATTAGATTTAATATTCAAAGACTATGGAAATTCGATTGTATAAAACAACAAACAAACAAACAAACAAAAACCCAGTATATCCCACTCAAGAGCAGGGTCTGGGAGGGGTAGGTGGCGACAAGTCTTTCCTCTATCCAGATAGGTAGAGAGACCGCTTCCAAATAATGATAAATAATTAAAATTTTAAATGATAAGCCAAAGTTATTTTAGTCTTAACCGTATTTTCAAGTTTCAAAAAATTTTCCAAACGTTTGTAACTTTTACATACAACACTATTTTTACAAAAAACACACCATAAAAGCAAACATTTTTTAATCTTTAAAACGTCTATAATTTTGATACATAAAAAACGAATTTTTTTTTTAATTATGGCAGCTCATTGGGTAATATCTATGATCTGATTGTGTAATATTTGTTAGCACATTATGTAATATCAAGTTATTATGTAATATATATCATATCATATGCCTAATGTTGACCATTTTGTTATACATTATGTTTTTTTAATATGATTTTCAAATAACATAATGTTAAATCCATGAGCCAAAATTTGATATAAACTTTGTTTTCTAATTTAAAAATTGTTATTACATGATCCAAAATTTGAAATAAACTTTCTCCGATATGTGAATATCCAAACAATTCAAACACAATTTCATCATTTGTCATGTTGCGAGATCTACCTAATGACCAGTAATGCATAGATATTGTTTCAGTAAGTGTTAAAATATATGTCTAAATATTCAATTCAATGTCAAAGTATGATTATATAAACATCTATAATTGGTTGTTTTTATTTTTTTTGCATATTGGATTGCATATATTCATGTGGGCTTGCTTTGGAGTGTTGATGGGCTTGTTTTGGAGTGTTGATGGGCTCGTTCATCTTCTTCAAATGCTACCTTACTTCAACATAAAGGTTTTTTCTAAGAGAGATATGTAGTTCATTATTCATCGAATCAAGGGCTAATCCATGAGATCATCTTCTCCATCTATTCATTGTCTTGATGTGTTCATCATTCTTCATCTCAACAGTTGGGATGTTGTTCATCATAACCCATTTGTCCATCTTCTTTTGATGGTTTTGTCTAGGGTTCGTCACATTGATGATCATAGATGTTCGTGAGGATTACATAGATCTTCTTCATCAGATTATTCTATTGACGATCTGATTCTTAGTCTTTGTCTATTTTCTTCTGTTTTCACCAGAATTTACTAGTTTGTTCTCTTTGTATTCATTTCCGGTTACAGAATTTTTGTTGGGTTTAATATAGATTGATTTGAGTTTCTTGACATGGTATCAGAGCCATTATGGCTCTGATCGAGTGCTCGATCTGATCTTGGTGTTGTTCCGCTGCTCATAATTGTGATCTAATTCGATTACAGTTTTCAAATCTAAAACCCTAATTCCAGATCTGGTTCACCCGTCTTCGTTCTTAGTTTTACTGGTGCAAGATCTGCTTGTGGATTTGTTTGAAGCCAAAAATCATTGGTCCTTGGTTAGGTTTTCTATAAACAAACCCCAACCCTTATGTCTGCCTTTGTTCTTGGGATCATCGCTTGCAAATTTTTTCATCACTACATAATGCCCTTGATTGTCCTAATGATTCTATTTGCGTAGATTTTTAGATGAGTATTCTTCTTCCGAACCTCTGTTTTAGTGTCAAAGTCAACATAATTCATCAACTGTTTTTTATTAGCGAACCAAATTCAGATCTTGGTGCTTGTTGTGGTGTTTTTCATTTGGCTGTATTATTGGCACTAGTGCTTTAAATTCCCTTAAGTCTTCATCAATCGCTTCGGTGTCTGGATTAACTCGAATGTGATACACAATGATGTCAAAGTTTTTGGAATTTTATTGCTCGATAAAGTCATTGGTGAGATGTCCAAAAGTGGTAAATATGGTCCCTGAGAAGCTATGTACCACGAGAATGGGATCTCTATGCATAAATGGAGCAAAGATCAATGGTAGCTGCTTTGTTTCCTTTGGATATGATTTGATGAACTTTCAGGCAGACATAGTGTGGCTAATCAAATTGTAGATCCCTCGATTGCTAAAGCATGTAAGTTTCTTGTTACCAATTTGATCCTTTTTACACGTATTACATATATATTAGGCATTATATGGCCGGGTTATACCAGTATTGGGGAATTAACAGGGAGAGACTTGATCTGTGTGCATACATGGGCCATAATCCTATACTATGTTTCATTCTATATGTTTCAAAATTCTATCATCTTCTCTTAAGTTGATTTCTATTTTTTATCCATGTTTATACGGGTCATAATCAAATTGTTAAGTGCACGTGTGAACTTTTAATCAAATATGTTGGATAAAGAGTCACGTTTAAACAATTAAACATTGATCCACCTCTCAAATGGTGTGAATACATGTAATCTGCTGTGTTGGGTGCCTTTTATGAGTATGATCCATGGTGTATTTATTGTTCTGCTTTATTGCTCAGGTTGTTTTTTGTCTCAATAGTGTCTTGTTTTGAACATGAGAAAATAATTGTTGAATAATCTACTTCTAGTATTGGAAAATGATCCTTAATGATCTGTTTCTCATGGTTATACTATTATTGCTTGGAGATGAGAAAAAGTTAGAATAAGATTGAGTAGGGGTAATGTCAAATATGATCCAATCTTATTCTAACAATTTGTTTTGGTATGAGCTTTTTAAAATTTCTTAAAAATTAAGAGATGGGTTATGTCTGAAAGATATTTTGATACATTAGCAGTATTATGAAAGATATTGTAGTTACCCGTCTTAAACCCATTATGTGATCTTTGGTCTGTTAGTTTAATCTGTCACATATGATTTGTTTTTGAGTTTTTATTAACTTTACTCTTGTGACATATTTGTTCATGAAATTGTATGTTGTCTCTGGTTAGTTGAACTTTGTGTTCACTTGTTTTAACCCTTTCTATTATCAAGATTATTCTTGAATTTGTTTGACAGCCATGTATGTGTTCTCTTGTGTGAGTTTATTCTGATTACATATTGTGAGATTTGTGTTAAATCATAACTTTTGTGTGGCTGTATTATTGCAATTTGATATAGTTCTTGGTATTCTATTCGTATCAGATTTGTCTCTTGAATCTTATGATTCTGTCTTATATGTGAAGTTGTAAAAGTTTTTTGACCAAAGTCAAAATTAGTCTTTAAGTTCTTCACTTATCTTCATTTTTCTCTTCTTTGTTGTTAAAGAAAATTGATAAATGTCTTATCTTGGGTTGTGTGACTTCTAATTTTATCAGATATGTATCTGATTCTATCACGTGATCATGGGTTGTATGACTTATGACTTGTTCGTATGTCATATTGGTGGTGGATTCAAAGTCCACTTGCTAGTTATGAAATCTTGGGATTCTTTATGGAATTCTTTTGTAGAATCATATTATTCTGTCTCTTGTTTAATCGGAAAATATATCTCTGATTTTTTTTCCTCACATGTCTTGTGACATATTCTGTTCCTCGTCTTTTCATGTCCTAAAATCATGTGAGCTTTTAAAGTCGTGTGGCTTTTATCTTTCTTATCAGGGATGTTTCTGATTGTCTTCATGAATTATATAATTCCTTCTGTTTTAATCAGATTATATGTTTCTGATAGTCTTAGTGAATTATATGATTTCTTCTGTCTTAATCAGAATTGTTCTTCTAGTTTCTTTCTTCCTGTAGTGTTACAGAGAGTTTTTGTATGTCTTGTGACATGTCTTTGTCTTAAAGTCTTATGACTTTATGTCTGGTCAGATTTATGTGATATTTGTTAAACAATCATATATTTCATGATAATCTGAAGTGTGTATGGTTGTTCTCTTATGTAGTGTTTACTGCATGTTTTGGTATGTCTTATGGTACTTTTGTAGTTATTCTTTGTCAATTGTGAATTTAAATTCATTATTTGATCAAGTTTGTTCTAGTCTTGTCTTTATATGTACAATGAAGCTTCACTCAAATCTTGTTAATCATGTCCTTTATAATCAAACATTGTTTTGTTCATACAAGATCAAATCTTACTCATGAATTTACAAATCTGATGAACTATGAAGTTATGAGCATCATTTTGTGTGAATATGTTCTTGTGTTTACATCACTGTCTCTTAAATCTTATTCATGATGAGTCGTTTGGCATTTCTTGTAAGTACTCTTTATCAATAAAATAAGTCTAAAACTCATTGGTTAGTTAAGAATAAGGATAATCATGTTATGGGAAAATTAATTATTATTGGAAGTTTCTTTTAAACTTGTGTTCTATCCTCTTTCTTATTAGTTGATTTGTGTGAAAATTGCCAGCTATGTATGTGGTTATAACATAAGCTGTGACATCTTTTTTCTTCATTTCTTGATAATTTTTCCCTAATATGTTGTTATTCTTGTTGCCTTTGTCATGTAAGACACGGTTCTTAATCTTTAAAATCCATGTAACTTTGTTCCATAAAGTATGTTTCTTGAAGCAAGTGATTAAAAATTATGTTCTATTTTACATGATATGGTTTTCTAATATGATTTATTGTTTTGAATTGTATAGATTCATGTGGTTCTAATTGGTCTTACCATATGTGTTCCTTATATGGCTATTGAATTAAGTGATTCATTATCTAATGAGATTATATTTTTGGTTTCCTTGTGTTGCTAACAGAAGTGACAGGCCTTATGACATATAGTCTTATTCTTGAGATTGGATAATAAGCTCATGTTTTACATATACAATATATCCTTGTTAAAAAAGTCTTTCGGGTATGGGCTTCTCTTGGTTGAGTGGTTCTGTCTATTCAATCCATTTATCATGGTGTCTTTAAGGTTTGAGGGAAATTGTTTTGTCATATGTGTTTTTTACAATAATAACATCGTTTCATGCATTTTTAGATGAGAACTACTTATGCTATTCAAGTGTTTTGATCTTAAAAGAATTAGTTGTCTGTTTAATTCCATCAGAATGGTTTATTGTTTAAAGTAGTTATATGAAATATTGAGTTTTTATCATTTTTTTAATGATTGGATTTAAGGGAAACTAATTGACTAAGACTAGTTTTTTTGTTAAAAAAGATTTTTATGGTGGCATTGTCTCTTTCTCAAGCTTGAGCTTTATTTAGTGAGAATGTCACTCCTGTCTTGTTTTTGATATAAAACTTGAGAATGCAATGTATGTTTTTGAAAAGGAAAAATCGAGTAGGTCATTGTCCAGGAGTGATATGTGTAGATGACGTTCACTTCTCTTTAGTCTTAGTCTACACTCATGATAACAGTTTAGTTGACAAGTAAAAAGTGAGATTATAAAAGTTGTTTTTTCTGCACTTATCATGTGGCTCATTTAGTGGCGTCTCAATGTCTTAATTTTTGCATTCTGATCCGATAAATATGATGTTCATTCAACATTTAATGTTCAACTAAATCACAAGATTACATGGTTAAATGGGAAGTAAAGTGTTTGGAACTTGTTTCATTTAATGGTGTTTGCTTATTGAATTGAGGGGGGATGTTAAAATATATGTCTAAATATTCAATTCAATGTCAAACGTATGATTTATATAAACATCTTATAATTGGTTGTTTTTTATTTTTTTTGCATATGGATTGCATATATTCATGTGGGCTTGCTTTGGAGTGTTGATGGGCTTGTTTTGGAGTGTTGATGGGCTCGTTCATCTTCTTCAAATGCTACCTTACTTCAACATAAAGGTTTTTCTAAGAGAGATATGTAGTTCATTATTCATCGAATCAAGGGCTAATCCATGAGATCATCTTCTCCATCTATTCATTGTCTTGATATGTTCATCATTCTTCATCTCAACAGTTGGGATGTTGTTCATCATAACCCATTTGTCCATCTTCTTTTGATGGTTTTGTCTAGGGTTCGTCACATTGATGATCATAGATGTTCGTGAGGATTACATAGATCTTCTTCATCAGATTATTCTATTGACGATCTGATTCTTAGTCTTTGTCTATTTTCTTCTGTTTTCACCAGAATTTTAGGTGTTTCTCTTTGTATTCATTTCCGGTTACAGAATTTTTGTTTGGGTAAATATAGATTGATTTGAGTTTCTTGACAGTAAGCTTGTAAAGCAACAAATATCGGACGTTAGGTTTATATCGGATTGTAAATTTTGAAAGCTTGAAACGAACCAATTTAGCATCTTTCATAACATTAAACATCGCGCCTTTGGGTAGTACGATTTGCATGAGCACACAACGCAGTTGGAGGGCTTATTGAACCAACCTTCTCAAGCAAGGAGAGTTATTGGTGTTGTCAATTGCAAACCTTCTTGAATTACAATATATCATCCAAATATGATTACAGCCGACGACATGTCGTGTCACTAACATGCTATATCACTATCTAGTAATCAAATCGTAAACATAATTCCATAATTATTCATGTGATTTATATTTTTAAACTATTTTGGTTATTTCTATTTATAATTGTTTTTGTTATTTTTTAAATTCAGTTTTATAATTTTATTTTTTCTAGATTTTCTCTTATATTTATGTTACAACATCCCATTTGTTTAAAAAATTGACTTGTCCAGCCACGTTCACTAATACTAGTTTTTTAAATTTTAAAATATAAAATCCATTTGAATATTTCTTTTAAAGCTATGTTCCTGCATCCTTTTTAAGAGGAAAAAGATTTGTTAAAATGAACGGGTTACTGTTTAAAGAAACCCATGTGTATACTTAACTAGGTTAGTTCCCGTGTATTACACGGAATGAATAAAAAAATATTAAATAATTAGTAATCAAAATTTATACATTAGAAAATTATGTTTGAGATAAAATATGATTATAATTACGTATAAATAGATACTTTAAGTAAATAAATAATAATATATTTTTCTAAAACTTTGTTTTATAATTTTTTTAAATATTTTATTTTAAGAAAAATGATTTTTAAAGAAAAAGTTCATTGTGTTATGTATTTTATAAAATTTTTATTTTTAAGTGTGTTTTAATTCAAAAATAGGTTTTTTATTTAAAGTGTGTTTTTTATTTAAAGTGTGTTTTAATTCAAAAATAGGTTTTTCATTTATTAATTTATATAGTTTTTAATTTAAAAATAGTATGAATAAAATTATTAGTATTCAATATTATTATTAACAATATAGAGAAATGAGAAAATTAATATGACAAGGCTTACAATTGTTTCATGTTTTTTAGTTTTTTTATAGATAGATATATAGGCTAAAATCCCTTTAATTAAATGGATTATAGTTAGTAATAACACGAAGAGTTAGATTATAATATTTTAATATTAACTATAATTAAAATTATATATACATAATAGTTCAAGAAATAAAATAACTATACTATTTTTAACTCTCTTATCTCAATAGTTTCATTTTGGACATTCGTTTAAGATTTTTTTGTTAAAAAATATTTTTTATCAAAATCTTGTTTTTTGAAAACTATGATTTGTAATTATTTTGGTCGTTTTAATAAGACTGTTTTTAAAAGATTTCACCTTTATAATTTTTTAAAACAAAACGACTTAAATATTTTGCTTAAAAAGTTTAGTGTTTTAGAAAATTTTATATTATATAATTTTTGTTTTTTATTATTTAGATTTTAATTAAAAGATGTGATTTTTAACTTCCTTCATAAAATATATTTTAAATAAATGTAGTTTGATTTTATAAAATCTAGATAAGAGAGAGAAATATAACAATTAATAAATTAATTTTAGTAAGAGAGAGAAACTTGTATTAGTATTTAAATTACTATAATACCCTTTTGGAGGGAAAATCAAAGTGTGAATGTTTAGAAATTGGACAAGTGGCAAAAAAGTGAGTTAAAAACATGACAAGTGGCAAAAAAACCTTCTTTTATTAGATACTATAGATTTGAGGTTTGAATTTCGGATTTTTAGAAGCTTTCTGCAAATTAACAGAAACGCATTGCTAAAACAAATGTGTTATTGTTTATTTCGTTGTTTTTCAAAGTGTATAAAAATAATATTATTTAAATTAAAATATTATTATTAATAATAGTAAAAGTAATAATAGTAGTAGTATATTGTAATTGTAATAATAGTAATAGTAATAATAGTAGTAGTAGTAATGATGATGATAATAATAATAATAATAATAATAATAATAATAATAATAATAATAATAATAATAATAATAATAATAATAATAATAATAAAATAATAATAGTAATAGTAATAATAATAATAGTAATAGTAATAGTAATGGTAGTAATAATAATAATAATAATAATAATATAATAATAATAATAATAATAATATTTAATAATAATAATATTTAAATAATAATTATTATAATTATAATAATAATTATTATTAATAATAATATAATGATAATAATAATAATATAATAATAATAATAATAATAATAATAATATAATAATAATAATAATAATAATAATAATAATAGTAATAATAATAATAATATAAATTTTAATTTCAAACATGTGGCTAAACAATGGCAAACTAGAGTTTTTTTTCTATGCGTTCACTTTTTTCAGTGCTAAGATTTCTAATACTTATGCTAGAATTTTGGGGTCTGGTCATTTTATGATTTCTAAAACCAAAGTTTGTATGATTTCGGGTGGGGTGATCGTAATCGAGTTGTTTGTGGCTGTTTAGAGTTTTAGTCCCAACTTGCAAGTAGCCTCTTTTATTTAGGAGTATTAGCTGGTAGATCAAGTTGTTCAATATCAACTACAATTTGACGCAACATGTTAAACCTTCAAACCCTCACAAAATTCAGTTGTATCTTAAATTAACTTATTCCTTCTAATGCTTTCAACATGACATTTTTGTGTGAAACCATGTCATAAAGCTTATTCAATTTAGAAACCGCGTTACATTTTACTTCCTCGATATCTTTTTCTTTCATGAAGAAATGAAAGTTTATCTAACAAATTGAAAAGGTTAAAGTATAATCTTGTTAAATAATAAAATTGACAGGCTATTTTTTATAAATAAAAAATATCAATTAATATAGTTATAACTCCTATAACTTTTATAGTATAAGTACTTAAACTTCAGACCAATTCATACTCCTAATCATTATCATGCAAGACTTTTAGACTTGTAGTTGTACAACCAGGACCCATGTCCATGCAAGACTTTTCTGAAATTTCATGTTCAATTGTTCATTTTCCACTTCCCTATTAATTAACTCTTGTTTTTACAATAGTGATACCTATGGTCTGAACTTAAGGAATAATTTCTTTTTAGAACAACAAACACAACATATAACCCTACATCTACATCTAAACCATTATTCATGACGGGACTTGCATCACAAATCTTATAATAAAAGCCATCATTATATACGTATCAAATATCATTGGATGATTGGCCTGAATGATATTAAATAATTCACTCTTTGTTTACGTGATATTAAATAATTCACTATTCGTTTACTCAAGTCAACCAAGGGTAATTCTGTAAACTAGCACATATTCAAACTTTTATGTTAATTATAAGTAGTGTCGTAGGGTATGGAGTAAAAGAAATTGTTATAAAACCGTCTATATTCACATTTAATCCGCTATAACTCTATAAGTATATATGTTAGTATGTCACGCCTTAAGCATCCTTGTATATTCGAATGCATTTAAGTGAAATATACAATAACAAACAAACATGTCCAGTAAAAATATAGTTATTCAATTACTCAAACATAGACACAGTAGTGACACACATTCATATATTCGACTATCACATACTAGGATGTTATGGGCTCAACATTAATAACAAATTTGAGGTAGTCGAAGATGTCCACTCGACGATTCAAGTGTCATTCTTTCTCGCATTTTTCGTATAAATTCTGCACATCGTTTGTTCAACTCCTCTGTTTCTGCACTTTCTTCTGATTCCCCTGTTTCATGTTCTTCAATAACAACAAGACGGTTCTCAATCTCTTGATCTTGACTGATAGAAACAGAATTATCGTAACAAATCACACAACCCAAATCCTCATTTACCCCATTATCATCGTCTTCATCATCTTCATCTTCATCATCATCATCTTTATGTTCTTCTTTGATTTCTTCTTCTTGTTCTTCAATGGTTGATGACAATTTGATTTCATATGTGACCACTGATTGATTCTCTTTCGGTGAAGAAACAACGATGGTCGAGTGGAAATTCAAGGTTAGGAAAGCAAGGATGCCATTGCAGAGGATGAAGATGTAATGTCTGTCACTGTAATCTGTGAAATTGGATAAATGTAGAGTGTAAAAACAGAAGAATACAGCAGATAAGAGTAAGAAGATGAAGATGATGATGGAGAAGATGCCATTGAGTTTGAAGAAATGGGGTTTTGGTGGTGAATTGATGGTGTGATTCTTAATTTGATCTGATAATTTGTCCATTGTGGTACAGGTGCAAAAGCAGCGAGGGAGATGATGATGATGGTTAGTGATGAGAGTGTTGTCCATATAAAAGTTTGGATATGTGCTAGTTTTCAAAATTAGTTTGGTTGTTCAAAACGGATATTCGGGTTTTTAGATATCTGAAATTTTCGGATAATGGATTTCAATTGGGTTTGGATTTGGATATCAACAAATGTTTGAATTCTAAAAAATATTATTATGTAATATTTTTTATAAAAATTTAGCCAAATTTTAATAAAAAATACTTTTAGATATTGAATGTTTTCGAAATATACACAAAAATCCTAAACTTATAATAAACATTTATTATTAATTGGTTTTTGGAAAAATATTTCTAACAGAAATTGCATCTATAGTCCTTGTGATTTAACTAAATTGCATTTATGGTCCCTAAACTATAAAATTTACAAAGTCAGTCTAAACTTTTGTGTACTCATTGCACGTTTGGTACATGACATTAAATTCATTCAAGTTTTTTGAGTTTTATAAAGTTTGGACTAACTTTATAATTTTTAAAATTTGAGAACCAAATTTGTATTAACTATACAAAAGTTTAGACTAACTTTACAATTTTAATGTCTGGGAACCAAACATGCAATGTGAACAAATTACATGGACCATTTATGGAATTTTCTCCATTGATAATATTCAAGAAGTTCCAAAAACACCATCCGAATTTGAAAATTTTGAATATCCGAATTTTTAAAAATTTTGGTTTGAAATTTCAGATAAATTGGATCTGGATCTTTTTACACACCCCAGTTAACTTGAGTAAACATATAGTTGTCTTCCTACTCTAATAAAAAGGTATCTTGGGATGACACGTGATAACACCACAATCACTCTCACAAAAACTTTCCAGTCTCTCTCTCTTATTAAATAATTACCTTAATTAGTAATAATATTATTTAATATTTTTTCAGATTTAATAAATTAATAAAGAGATCTATTTATTAATGTTATTTCTAAATAAATATTTTTTATAAAATAATAAATTTATTAAAGCATAAGAATTTTTTAAAAATATGAAATATTTAAAATTGGTATTTTTAAAAAGTTAATTTTTTAAAACCAAAAATAATTAAATATGGAAGTTATAATAGAAAGTTTTTAAAAATGACATTTTTATACAATTTGTTTTAGGATAAAATATTTATTTCTTTTGCAAAAAATTTAAAACAAATTTTTAAATAGTTGATATCACTATTTTATTATTTATAGTCATTCTAATACGTAATTTCAGTCATATCATATGTTAAAATATTATTTTATAATTAATAAAATTTATTATATTAAATTTTTATTTATTCAACCCGTGTAATACACGAATCTACTATAGCTAGTTTATACTATATAATAAACAAATATTTTAGAGGCATGTGTTAATTTCTAGTCAAGTCTAAGCTTTTCTTTCCTGTCTAGCTCTCCTACTAGATAAAAAATAATTATAAATATGAAAATTAAATAATAAGATATCTAAAATATAAATCTTCTTATTCTAATAAATTATTAGAACATATTAAATTATAAGATTTTAATTATATCTTATCTTAAATATAATTTATTAATTTTTTATTTTTATTATTTGTTATATATAATCTCTTAAGTTTTCATAATTTTTTATATCATTAATAGTTAATGACATATAACATACAAAATATTAATAAAACTTAATGATTTTAAAATGTTAAATTTTTTACCCGTGTAATACATTGTCTTATAACATAATTTAAGATAACCAGAACCTCAAAGAACAAACCAAATTCTATTTATTTATTCTAATTAGAGACATGGTGTGTGTATAGTAGTGTCATAGAAGTCGAGGGTTGACTCCTTTAATAAACAAGTGGTTTAGATTTAAGTGTATAATTATTGTTTGTGTTTATTGTTTTAATATTAAAATGAAAAAGAAGCTATAGAGTTAAGGATATATTATTTCCCACAATATTATACTTTCTCACGGATACATGATCACCTTGTTAAAGACATCGTGTCATATATTACTGGGCACATAGTTCTACTAAACTATAAACTAGTTCTAAATTAAAAAAAAAAACTAAAATCCGACAATACACACGTAACTTTTCTCAATTATGTGATCATAGTATTGACGTCCCACACCCCGCCACTTCACGCAATACCTTCTTTCATTCTTCTTTCATTCGGCATGATGGTGCCGCTACTTTATCTCTATGCAATCTCACTTCCTCTTATTGCCACATAGAGTCCCGCACTTCATCCTGCTCTAAGCATAATTCATTTATTTCTCTCTTTCTAACCTTGTTTTATTCGGTTCGGTTTCTCTAGTAGAAAGTATATGATGTTTCTTTCTAGAGATGAATGATGTTTATGAAATATATCGAAAACATGCAACAAATAGACGTATAAGTCAAACTATCAAAGTATATAACTCAACTTTTTATGTTATGAAAAGTTTGTCGACACTATGGGCCTCGTGGGCCATGAAAACATAGTGGTAGATTTCGTATAGTGAAAAGTGGAAAATCGGAAACCACAAGAGCATTTCCTTACAAACCCAACAAAGACGGCATGACATATAAAATCATGAAACTAGTTTTGTTTATTATTTTATAAAAAAATAAATAAATGAGACAAAAATACAAAATGAGATCTAAGTATGCAAAATGAAAAAGAATACGTACTTAGATTACTAACATATTAGTAGTCGAATGTGAATAGTAATATTTTCATTAAATCTCTGTTTTTATCGTATTTAAATAAAAGAGATGATAGACCGACGTAAATTGATTTCTTTCTAAATTATTTTTTCCCTTTTTTTAATATATTTGTTGGATTTCTTTCTTTTTGGCTTCTTTCTTTAATTCATTTTTTTTTACCTTTTGTTTTGCGATACCCAACCTAAGTTTAATATCTTACATTATGTTTATTTTTCTATTACTCATTATCGCATTTAAGTTATTATAATAGAACCTAAGTTACCAAATGTATTTCAAGCAAACACATGTATATGCTACTTGTAATACTATTTAAAAAAGCATGTTTGTCAGACGTTGAATAAAAATAGCTAATTAGCATGGTAATTCTCTGTTACAACACGCAACAAAGAATAATAGCTGGGATAATAGAAAGCATGTTTGTCACGCTAAACGCTCATTGCGTAACCTTCCCTATAGTATCGCGGCCTAGGGAGAGTCATGTATTCTCTAGTGATGGGATTGCGTATGTAAGTCTCGTCACAAAATCAATCAAATTGTCACAAACACAAGTGAACAAACCATTGACAGGGCCCACTTGAAGCATTGGGAATCTTGGAAAATGGGTGCAAGATTTAGATAAAGGCTCATGACAGGGTCATGATGCAGGTGGTGGGGCTTGTACTTCGTAGTAACTAGTTCGTCTATCGTTTTTTCAGAGATATGATGAATCATGGAATCTTAGTGATCTTTAGAGATGAAGATTCACAAAGTAAGAATTCGACACTAGATTCTGTATTTGCCACCATTCGTTGCATACACACTAGCATCGGATGATTGCCTTGATGGCAAGTATCAATAATATATCAAAAGTGACATTTTCGGGCAAGTCATCGATGGATGGACGACAGTGAGAAGCCACGATTTCTGGTAAATGAAGACTATATATGTTAGTTGTTTAAAAGTCGTTTACTTGGAAGGAAAATAAGGTTGACTTTAACTAGTTTTGACTGTTAGTTTCAGGACCAAAATCATACTCAAACTTTTACATTCAATCATACTTCAAAACTTATATTATATAAAAAGTAAACTTGAACTTCTAAAAACTAAGTAGCATTACTCCACTACACTTAATCTATGTCCACTACTTGCTAACTACCCATGACCTACTAAAACATAACAAACATATGACTAAATTAAATTAACTTGCTAATGAGCCATGACTCGTAATTTAACCCGATCAAGATTAACCCAACGTTAATTGAGTAAAAGTCAAAACCTTTTGGGACTTTGGGTATGACAAACCGTGAGCCACATGGGCCACACGAAGTTACAAATGTGATGGGCCAATAAGGTAGTTAGGTTCTATGAGAAAGTCTTTGGGCCCAACTTGTGAGATCCAATACAGAATCTAAGATTCTAAAGCGCGTAAAATAGTGGTGACCGACTAACGTAAGGATTCAAGTATAGCATACTATGTGCGAGTTTGTTGTTAAAAAACTAAATTATAAATTTGTTAGTAACATACCATGTGTAAGTCCGCTGTTAAAAAAAAAATAACTTAAAATTATTCAAAATTATGGTGTTTTCATTAGAAATACACCGGATATGTTAATGTGTGAGATATAACCCAACAGACATATTTGTGCGTAAATGTGGGGGAAAACCGGCTACGGACATAACGTGTACCCAGTTTAATTCCAACCCATATAAACCTACAAGGTGGTACCTGGTTCTCTATTTGTTACCTAGACCATTCCAGACCCGGACCCGGACCCGAACTTGATTATACCCAGGTAAAAATCGAATTTTACCATTTTTTCCCGTTTTCAAAAGACTAGCTGTTTTAACAGCTATATAGTCGCTTGAGACTTTTTTGGACCCTTTTTGTTGGTGTTTTAGCCCCTAAGTTAGTATAAATATGTGTGGGTTGATATGATTAAGTTTCTAACTCCAAAATGCAAAAACAAAAGCAAAAAACGTAGAAAAAATTATCTTAGTGCACTTTCGACTCTCGTTCCACACTTTCCACTCTTGATCTGCACAAATCCACTCTCGTTCCACACATAATGGCTCACGCACAATCATTTGTTGGACAAAGTTCGACCACCAGAACAACCGATGTTCAAGTTCTTGCACATAATTGGAATATGGAAATGTGGTGCAATTGGGATTTTACCATCTTAATAAAAGATTTGTTTGAAAAGATTAAACAGAAAAAGGATGGTTGTCTTAGTGTGCACATAACTCATGGCGAGCTGTGGGTCCGATGTATTTTCAATGATTGGATTGATATTATGTATTTAGATCGTTGTTCTTGTGTGGTTTTGGTGTTTGTAAGTGGTGGTCGAAGAATGAAATATAAGATAACTGTTAATTCAACAAACAAGCTTTTTGATTGAACAAAAGAAAATGTGACCATCTCTTAACCTCTTATGCATAAGTTGATGAAAGAAAAAACAAATTTATTACTTAAGCAACAAACATCAAAAATGTCCTTTTACTTTACCCTATATTAACATAAAAATTAAAGATTTCTTAGAACCACGATTATCGAAATCCTCATCATGATCATACTACATATGATCGCATGATCTCACTATCCTAGTGTTATAAAAAGATGGCTAGATTGATATATACCGCGGATTTTCAAATTCAATTCGATTTGAATATATACTTTAGATCATATAATATATTGACTTACTTGGAGTTGTTGAATACTTGAATCTTTAACCTGAAATTTCTTATGCATTTACAACCTTTGATGATTTAACTTGTGTTACCCACTTACTTGTTCTCAGCAACCATTTGCTTTCTATAGTTATATCAATCATCAAGCAGTCAAGATGATTGCTTGATACAAAAATACATTAAATGTTTGGAGTCTTATTGAAATGTAAAACATATGAACTCTCACTGAGTTGAAGCCCTCGGGTTAAAACAACCTAGGACGATAAGTAGTTTATGTGCCCTCGGTTGTATTCCTCCATAGACAATACGTTAACAGTTTGTAATCATCATAGATCATCAAAGTACGTTTTGTTCCATCTTTAAAAACCTCTAGCAATTACATGGGTTCTCACATCACTAAATCAAGATTAGACTAATACTTTGCTTGTTGCAACATGTAAAGACTTCGTTAGAAGGTGACCCTTGTATTTTGATGGGGATTTACGTCAAATTCAACGTATCGTTTTCTTGTATTTTGACCACCCTTCGAGTTATCATCAATAGTTGAAATGAATATAAAAATATATAATTTTATAACAGATTCAATTTCTAATTGAATTGGAAGTAAATATTTGGCTTTGAATCCTTGGTTTCTTTGTTTACCTTTTTATCTCTTGTTTTGTTCTTTTTGTTCACTCTGGAAGCTCATTCACCGCTCTTTACGAGTATTTTAATAAAATTATTATCTTTGCAGTTATCTCTTGACTTTTTCTTTTATTTGCATTGTTTTTTCTTCTTGGTATGTTATGTGATAATTACACCACATATTATTTTATTGTTATATATTATTTTCTATGTTTCACATTTAAAAGTTACTTGCTTCATCCTTACGTGACAAATAGCTTGATGTTTTCGATTATGCGGCAGTTTTTAAATAATTGGGTTAGTTTCATTGTTTTGTGTTAGTTAAATGATTTGGTTATGCCACATCTAGATAGTTGTAGTTCAAATCATGCAAAATGCATGCGTTGAACTTTTAAAAAATAAAGTATGTGTAGAATCGAAAGTGTGCGTTGCATATTCAAAAAAAAAATGAGTTGATTTTGGTTACTCGTATAAAATGATGTAAAAAAAGAAATCACTTATATACAACTAACTAACTTAGAGTTAACGGACCCAGATAGCTCAGCAACATCCATCGCCAATATTTCTCGCCAACGCCACACATCACCGCCTCCGCTATATTGTAAATAAATATAGTGTGTCAACCTATCCGGATATTTTTTCCTAAGATAATTACCCTTTTCAATATGATCCCATTTCAGTCAAAACTTGTTTCATTCTAATAATTTTTACAACTCTTATTATCCGAACTTAGTTTGACTAGAACCTGTTTTGATCCATTAGCACGTTGGTTCTCGTTTATAATTGATCCGGTCAAAATCCGAACACATATACCATGTCGGGATACCCTTTTTCTTTCTCATGAAAAACTTGTATGGCTTGAAATATTATTTAGGGTATTTTGTATGTTATTTTATATAAATAAAAATAATTATTCTATGTTGTAGGCAAAAAGCAAGTAATTCCAATCAGTTTAATTTCAAAATGTGTAAAAGAGAATATAAATATAGATAGCATTTTGTCCCTTGGGATTTGGTGGGGCTCAAAATATAAGCACTTGTGAAGTGAAAGCAACTTGACCATGATCGCTTGGTTTTCTTTTGTTTTGGTTTGATCTTAACAACATATTCTTTTATGTCTATCAAACACATATTTGATGCGTCTTTCATTTATAGAATAGAACAATTATTGCTGTAGAACAATTAGTGTTATCGTATTTCTAAGAATAATTAAGAGCATATTCCTAATATTTTTTTAGAAAAATAACTAAATATGAGCTTAAAATAAAAATAAACAACATTAGAACACGGTGTGTTGCAATCAGTACAACCGTGCACTAAGCCCTCATATGTTTAAAGGTTAAACACGAGTCTAGATGTAAAGAGCAATGGATCGTTTCATGAACGAATCTCTAAAACTTGGTTAAATTTGATCTAACAATCCGTAACGTTAAAAATACTCTTATTCATTGTTTTACATAAAATTAGGTTATGTAACATGTCATATTCTTATTATCTACTTTCTTGCTAGGTTTTTTTATGTTACATCTCTATTTCACTTATATTTTAAGCTTGTGTTTTACAAAATAATATTACACACTATATATCTTATAAGCAATATCATCCTACCTACAATATATGTGTCGCATACAAAATAAGAAAGTAGTTCTAACTCTACAAACAATATGTAATTTAAAAGTATTAGAACTTTGTTTACATTATAAAAAATAAATATAAATATTGTCTACAGTAAATTACACGAACGATTTTTGTGTTAAGTTAGATTTCATCTTTCATTCATTCTTTTGAGAATGTCACAATTAATTGCTCAAGTGTAACTTATTTAGTCATTTTCACTAACTGTTGGTAAAAAGTCATTAAGTTATCGGCCCTAATGACAACCTTCTTTGATTCAAAAGTGTTCCATTCATCCAAAAAATAATATACTACTAAAGTCTTCATTTCAGGCTTCTCTTAGAAAGATTAGATAAAAGATGATGCATTTCCATAATTCTTTATGTAATTACTATATGTTAAAACATAATACAAATCCTTTAAGTCATGTGACTTGATACTACAAAGCAAAAATAATAACCACTAAAAATTGAATTTTGAAAATACTAAACCACCAACATGACAACAAATCGTGACCGCAAATGAAGGCCAAATAAAGAAGAGGAAGAATGTCGTTTGACAATTTAACAAATAACCTAACAAGATAAAGAGTATCAAATCTAAGGACCAGATATGAAATATGTTAAAAGTAAAAAACCAATACTGAAATTTTATAATATATATTGAAATCCGTGTAATTTACACTTATTTTTAATCGCATAATTTTGTTTGCGTGTGTATGTGAACAAGCTTTTACCCCAACGGATCTAAAGTAACGTATTGAAATCTAATAAGGGACGCCACGTGAAAAAAAACAACAAAAGACTCAAGATTTTCACTTTCCCCATCAACAAGGAAATTGACTATTTTCTTTTTTTAATTATTTGTTCATTGAGGTGACTGTTATTATACAAAATTTATATGGATGAGAAGTGTAGGAACTAGGAACCATCAAAAATAAAAAACATGTGCGTTTAGGTCGGGCATAAAAGTCCACTACAATTAGATTTACATATATACTATTATATAAAATATTTGAGAAGGACATAAAATAATTTTAATTTTAAGACACTTAAAACAATCTTTTAAGCATAAGGTACATATGTTTACGCATAAAACATTTGAGAAGGACATAAATGTAAATTTGCTTAAACTTTAAGACACCTTAAACAACCATTTAAACACAAGGTACATATGTTTTATGCAATAGTTCCTAAATTACCCATATTAAATAAACTTCTCTTAATTAATACATTATTTAATGCATATTAATTATTTAATTTATAAAGTTAAGTATCAACTTATTTATTAAAATTTAAATTGAAATTTAATTTACATTCACTATTAATCTTTCTATAACTAAATATTATTTTAGTTAAAGTATTATATTATTTAAATAAATAAGTATATAACTACTAAATATTTACAGAGTTATAGTAATGATAATAATAATAATACTAATACTAATACTACTACTACTACTAATAATAATAACAATAATAATAATAATAATAATAATAATAATAATAATAATAATAATGATGATGATAATGATAATAATAATAATAATATTCATATATATATCAGTGTTTATAGCAGGTCAGTTGCATTACGATTTTCAAAAGAGACTTGGTGACACCCATCGTATCGCACGGGTCAACTCACTATACTAATTGTACACATATAATTATGCAATATATGGTATAATTATTTGGATTACACGTTACAACTATGTATAAGCTAGCTAATTCTACAAATAACTATAATTATTGTAGTAGGATTACATACTATAATTTAAATAACTATACTTATTATAAGCTTTTATCAAAATTAAAAAAGATTTATGCTTTGTGATAGCAATGTAAGTAAATGATAATATAAAAACCTTAGATAACATTATCACTATTGCCGTTTGACGTAATAAAATAATAAAATAACATATAACGCAGGAAGATTACAATTTTTTTAAGAACAATAAACACTCACTTATTTAATCTTGCTCTAAATTTACATACCTTTTACCGCGAGGTTTATACCTTCGAATTTCCTGAAAAAAAAAACAATAATATGATTACATCCAATGTTTTCAGAACCGGATCAGACGTCGAACCGGACGCCTTACTGGTTTGGTGGTCGGACCGGATGGACCGGATTTAACTATATTTTAATTATATTTATATATGTAATTAAATATAAGTAATTTATATATGATTTATACATATAATTTATAGTTATATATAAAACTTAACTATATTTGTATATCCTATGTACTAATTTATGGTTTAACACTCATTTTTACCCACTAAAATCAAAAAAAAATCAAAAAAAACGGTCGGAACCGGGCCGGTTCGCGTTCCAACCGCCGGTTCGGTTCGGACCGGCCGGTTCAATGGCACAAAAACGAATCTCCCCTGACCGTACCGGACCAGCCCCCGATTCGCGGTCGAACCGGTCGGACCGGCCGGTCCGATCCGGTCTCAACAACACTAATTACATCAATGTTTTCTTTACTATTATATAATACAAAACATTATGACAAATTAGTAATTTCACTTTATTTTAAGACACATATGAAAACTCATAGTGTATTTTTGCTTTTCTTTCTAGATTTCTTTCATATTTACTCTTTCTTTAATAAAAGTTTTTACTTTTAACATACTTGTTTTAATTGCTAAGTTTTTACTTTTAACATATTTGTTTTAATTGACATCCATACTCTATCAAAAACCATATAATCATTAGTAGTATCATAATGATATAATAACGAATTATCTGAAAAATGGGGTTGATAATGTTGGCTAAAAAAGAGGGAGAGAGGAGAGCCTTATAAATATCAACTATCATAATAACGTATTTATAAAATTAAAATCATTAAAACCAAAATTACCCAAAAAACTATAACTATAACGTTCCCGTATACGTTCAAAACATAACCGCGATAAAACACTGACCTAATCCGCTAGTTTGACTATAAACACTTTGTTGGAGAAAGATGACATTAATATGATAACATTTAAGTTTACATTAGTTTGACTTGTCCGATCGTTTAGTACACATTTAAACCACCCTAACAATTTATCAAACACTCCCCTAACCAATTGCCACTGTTCCATCACACCCCCTTGGACTTTTGTCGATTGTCATTTTCCCCCTGTCCCCTATCTCACACCTTCATCACCTTACAAATACCCTCACAGTCACTCACTTCATCTCCCCCAAATCACAACTCCACTTCAATTCCCCTAATCAATCAACCAATCCTAATGTTTCAGACCCACAACAATGGCGATAATAACTTACACACAAACCCCAACACCAACAACCCCATCTTCCCCATAAACGACCACCAAGATTTACTAACAGAAGTCTTACAACGGCTCGACGGACGATCACTAGCCGCGGCGGCGTGCGTCTGCCGGAAGTGGTGGTCGGTCGTCAGAAACGACGCGTTGTGGGAACACTTGTGCTTCCGGCAGCTGTCGGCGCCGCCTTCTGTCGGAATTCGGTCGGTGGTGGCGGCGTTGGGTGGGTACCGGAGGCTGTATTTGGTGTGTGTTCGGCCCATGGTGAGTCGGCAGAAGCGGCGGAGGGTGGACGGTGGTGCGGCGGAGGTGCGGCGGCGGGAGGCGGAGATGTGGTTGTCCTTGTTTTGTGTGGAGTATTATGAGAGGCTGTTGGGTGACGGTTCGGTGGTGGGTGGTGGCGATACGACGGCGAAGTCGCTCAGGTTTTTGTGTGAGGGTGTCAATGGTTGAGTGTTGGTAGAGAATGAGTTGGGTGAAAAATGAAAATGTCAACGGTGGGTTTTTATTTTTATTTTATTTTTATTTTTTGACGAATTTTTTAGATTTTTTTGTCTGAGTTGGGAATAATTGATATTCATGTATCCTCGTATAATAAGTAAGACATTCTTCTTCTTTTTTTTAATTTCTTTTGGTGTTTGATGAATATACAAGCATATCAAATGAATTTGGATGAGCCTGGTACCGGTACAGTATCGAGCCTAAAGTACCGATTTCAAGAATCGTTAAAATTTGGTACAAGCATAGTATATGAAGGTTAGAACCGGTAAAACACCGATGCCGTACCGAACCGGTATTGGTACGGTAAGTAACGTTTCTGGAAACACTAAAAAGTAGGTACCGAATGGAAATTCGGTGCCGGTACTAGTTAGGTACCGGTTTGATTTCGATATTTGGTACCATTTACTCATCCCTAAAATGAACCATATAGGGTTGACTAGTGTGATGTGACT
This sequence comes from Flaveria linearis, assembly GCA_024085815.1. Lineage (NCBI taxonomy): Eukaryota > Viridiplantae > Streptophyta > Magnoliopsida > Asterales > Asteraceae > Flaveria > Flaveria linearis. Next base: position 81,006,078 of record CM044004.1, on the reverse strand, counting down.
AGGTTTCTTGCGGTGGTGATAGAACATTAATATTCTTCTTGTTCAAAAGTCGGACCTTGTGGTTGAAAGAGCCGGTATGTGTTTTGTGACAATGGTAAAAGTTTAACATCCTTTTGTGTATAAAGGGTAATGTTTCATTTCATATGACTACTTGCATCAAACTACATGTTTTTCGTAATTAATGTTGGTAGTAGCATTTGTTAGCCACGAAAACATAGTTTTATGACGTTAATTAAAATAAGTGCTGACGTTGGTCATGGCTAGCAATAGCTTTGTGATCTCAATATTTGGATTGAAGTAAAATGTATGTTGTAGATTTAAAACCTGGTTGATGTTTTTTTAACGGCAAATCTATCACATTGTTAAATTACACCAAGTTACATCATATATGGGTTTAAACCTAACACCTTCCTTTTAAAAGACAAAGACTCTATCAAATGGGTTAGTCCCACGTTGGCACCGAGTTAACGTTATGTTACGTCCACAAATTGTTCATTCCCTAAGATGTAACTGTTAATAAGAATAATTACTCGACCAACTTTTAATGCTTCTTTTGCCTCTATTAACTACCATATTTAATATTAAAAAATCATAGAGTCTACAATTTATTAGTCTCAATTTGTGTTGAGAAGGTATAATTTTTTTCAAGGGACTTGGGGTTAAAGTTTTATGGTATTTTAAGTTTTAATTTAAAAGTAAAATTAAAGATTGTAATTAAGCTTGTAAGTTGTTTTAAAAAACAAAAAGAACTTAATGTTAATATAGAGTTAATGGTGTAATTATATTTTTAGATGGACTGCATATACCATTAATTAATGATGAACTAAAAGATAATAACATTCAAAACATATTGTGATTGGTGAAAAAGGGATTATAAGCATGAAAACACACATCTTTTCCAAACTTCTTAGTACCGCTATGTCGAATTCCATTTGGTAAATCAAAATTTGGTATTATATTATACTCTATATTAAAACTTTTGGTTGGCGGCTACAGTACCACCGGCCAAAGGTTATTTTAGGTAATTCACATATCAGATATTTCTAGCATTTACCTCTTCTACAACATATAGTACAACCACGTTAAAGCAATACATACAGCCTCGTCACTTTTGGCTTCCTCTCTCTATCGTTTGTTTCTCCGACCTCACCCACTGTGGCTACAGTACCACCGGCCTAAGGTTATTTTAGGTAATTCACATATCAGATATTTCTAGCATTTACCTCTTCTACAACATATAGTACAACCACGTTAAAGCAATACATACAGCCTCTGTCACTTTTGGCTTCCTCTCTCTATCGTTTGTTTCTCCGACCTCACCCACTGTCTACCAGAGAGAGTGATCGTATTACTTCGGCAGCTAAGGCAACACAAAGTCCTTCAAACGACTCCACTCGATCCGACGTTGATAACGGGTGGTGATTGTCGCGATGGAGAAAGCAAAGAGAAAGCTGGGGTTAGGTCGGAGAAACCACTTTCGAATTGAAGAACAGTTGTATCTTCCGTTGTTCACAGTTACGATCCCACTTTCGGTGAGTTATCTTTTTTGTTTTCTTCTAATTTGATTTCTTTGTTCGTCGATCTTACCCAAGGAGGAGTATTGCAGAGTTACCCCAAGAGAGAGAGGCAACAACGAGGAGAAGAGAGAGAGAGAGAGAGACTTGGCCATGATGGTGATGCGGTGGTCGTGTGATGGTGGTTTTCTAGGGTTTGGGTGTTCCCCTTTTCTCCTCCGCGATAGTGGTGGTTTGTGGTGGTCGTTTCTAGGGTTTCGGTGATGACTCTTAACAATGACTCTTCTTGAAGCTTCTCTTGCTACCATTTCTTGACATTTGGTGAGTTGTTTGTTCGCTGACATTTGGAGAGCTTAATTTGCCTCTGCCTTTGTTCTCTTATTCTATTTCGAATTGTGATGGGTTATCTGTTTTTGGTTCGGATGTGGTGATTGCCTTTTGGGTGTCATAGATTGAGGTCGCATGCTTCCTCTTGCTCTGTTATTTTCATTTTGGTTTGTTAATTATATGTTGGGGGCTGCATGTTCTTATGTGTTATTGATTTGGGTTTTTTTATATCTGTATATTATGTGCTATTGATTTTTTTTTCCATAGTCGGCAGCGTATCGAGGTTGTTTTCTACATCTATACATCATATCGCAATCCAAGTTGCATGGTGTTGTTACTTTAATTTATTGAATTATTATAATTGATGATATGCAACTTATTTTGTAGCTTTCTTTTTCTTGTATGTTGACATGCGGGATTTTAGAGCTTTCATTTGTTGGTTTGGATATTTTTTCAATTCTGGTTATACAATGAATCTAGCTTCATAATTACAATGTTTTTTTAATTGTTCAACATTCAGGTCCCCTGCAAGCTGCTGATTATGCATTTTAAATATCTTGAAAGTCTCATGAAGCTCCCGGTTGATGAATATGTGTAATGGTGATGATTTTCTAAGATATCAAGAGGTGTGGAATATGAATTATTAGCAAGCTTTTTAACTTAGAGCATCATGATTGCATTAACAAGAACAAAAATTGTTTAAATAATGACTTTAACCTCATTTTAGGTGGGGCATGTAAAGTTTTGATGTGGTCTGTGGATGCAATCTGATTTTTAGAAGGCTGCTACGAACCACAGGGCTCATTGGTAAGAATGTCTACTTTAAGACTCATTACTCATACAATGTATGGATTTAACTAGATCATACAACAATGATGCAGATTAACCTAAGAATAAGACTAAATGCGTTTTGAATTCTTTTCCAGAAAAAAAATCAATAGAACTGAAGGAAGTTCTAGGATTAAAGTATTGCTAAGTTTTACAATTGGTAAGAAAATTAAACCAAAAACTTAAAACATATATTAACTTCTGTCGCAATTGTTGTGTGAATCCCACTTTCCACAGATCAATTTAAATGTTTTATTTGCTTTGGTGATTTACTTTATACTTTTGTATAAAGTTGTGTAGATATTCGATTTGGGGACAAAATTTTCATCAAGGAACCTATGTATAGGTATATTTACATCTTATTACATATGTTAACATATAATTTTTCTAACTTTTGGCTATGTAGTGATTTGATTTTGATGTATGCAAGTTTTAAGGCTCTTGATGATTCCAGATGTGAATTCTTAGAGTTTTTGTATATGGACAGTTTTCCTCTTTCTTTCTTTCCTCATCATAATCTTTTTTGCCTATTTTTTATATTTGCTGCAATTTCAAGGCTTCTTAGGTTCATGGATACTACAGGAAGATCGTTCAAGAACAATGCCTTGAAGGATATCTATCTAAGGTTGAATCTACTCTCACTTTCTCATTTTTAATTTACAGAGAAGGTAATGATAACTTATAAAAATTACAAGCAGCTGGATTTTCAAAAAATGAAAATGGACTTCTGAATTGTGATCATCCCTTGGGAAGAAATATTTTATGTCCTTAAATTTTGATGAAGTTTTTAAATTGGACTTTTCATATGTTTTACTCATTTATCCCTTGGAGTAGTATCTTAGGTTCTTAATTTAAATCAAGTGTTTTGATTTGGGAATTTAATTAACTTTAGTAACTTTACTTTTTAACGTTTATTTATGTTTGCCATTTGGGTTTTTATGTGTGTTTTTATTTAGCCTTGATATTGATTTTGTCAGGTTTAGAAAACTTTTCAAAAAATGAAGGTTGACCTTACAATGGACTTTATCAAGATGAAGCTTGATTAGGCGTTTGAGGCCATCTCTATGGTATGTTCAAGCATACATAAAAGTGTTATGACCATGAAAGTTGCTTTAATAATATTTTAGTCACATATATATGGTCTAATGAAACAACTGTTCTGTAGATTGTTTTTCCATACTAGCTTGACTTTTAAAAGTCAATATACCGGTTAATATTCAATTTCTAGATGAAACTAATTTTATGTCCACATTTAGTTGACTACTACTATTGTCTTCCTTTACAATCTAGATTTATCTTCAAACAGTAGTAACATTTTCAATAGGCAACATTTATGGCATGTAATATAAACAAACTTTTCATCAAGTATCATTTTAAATATAATACTAGATCATGTTTTTGTAATTCCATTCAACTGGTTAAAACAGGTCTTCAAGTCAAACGAGACAGTGTACATGAGCACAAGTTTAGGATTCTTGGTTTAGCAAAATGGCACAGCAGAATATTTTGCGACCTTTGTTTAGGATGCAGTGAACTAAGGCATAATAGATAAATAACATGGAGTTGGAACGCTTACCTTTCATGGCAATTCAAAAGTTAGCTTGCGTTCATTACATGAGGGCTCTTCTGCCATAGGTCTAAGAATCGTAAATGTGTTCGTTGCATAATTTATTATTCTTCGTAACCTTCAAATCTCAATGCCTAATAAATCTCTTTTAACTTATAGTTGTTCTTGGTTCTTTTTCTGATTTTCATAATATTATTACATGATTTCACATCTTGCTGTGCTATATTATTTTAGGGATTCTTTAGTTTGTATTTTATGAGATCCAAGTTGTTCGTTTGGATATTGCAGTTACAATTAACAACTTCTCTAGGTATACTTGAGCTAATGTTCCTCCTACCAGCAGTAGCAACTCAAGCTGTGCCCTGCTTCCAATTTCATGTAACAGAGTTAGATTCATAGGTCTACTTTCATTTACGTTTTTGATATTCGAGTCTGCGGCGGAAGGTGAGCGGTGATTGAGGCTTTGCTGGAACTTGAACCTACAGGTCTCCGTCTTTTACTAGAATAATAGTTTTGTTAAGGCATTTATTACAATTATATAATTTTTCTAGGATTTGAATTGATTACTTAAAATTTATCATGATTAGAAACATAACAGTGTATCATAGGCTCCATTGCAACACGCGTGTGAGATATTGAAAGGAAAGCCGTAAGTGTTTTGGATTTGGGATCATGACAGAAGTCCCCGCGCAACGCGCGGGTGGGGAACACCTAGTTACAACATTATTTTCTAAATATTTCAAATATTTCTCAAGTAGTGGGGAATTGAAGGATCATCATAAAATGGGTAAATATTATTTTCCTTTATGTTAATTTTAGAACGTTAAATAACAGCAGTTTGCAACCCTTTATGCCTTTGATACAACTGGGTAACACTTGAGTAACCTTATTTACGTGTAATACAGTTGGGTGATGCTATGGTGGTATGCAGGGCCCCTTTTATGTTAATTTTACAATGTAATGAAGTGTAGTTTGCAACCCTTCTATGCATTTAGTACAACCAAGTAATGTATGCATTGTTTTTATGCTGTCGATGACAACGAGTATAAGTTCATCCGAGACTTTGTTATCATGAGGCCTACTATGAACATCTTGATAACTTTATCTACTCCTACTTGTGGTCTTTTTTGTTGTTTGATGTCATGTTTGAGGAAAAAGATTTGACAGAACCACCTTTTTCAAGTAACCAAATTAACTAAAGAGTTAATTACATGAAAGGTTCCTGTGCTCAGGCTTGTTTTCACTTTTGATGTTCAATCCGGTGAGGCTTCGCTTGCTACCATCACAGTTTCTTCAATCCGTTGGTTGCGGTGTTGCACCGCCATCTACCACCTGCATTTCGACTCTCTAGCCTTCAATTCTTTCATCCGATATCGACACCAACAGTTCCTCCTTTTTCTTCACATCTCCCCTTTATCATAACAGCAATTGGGGATCGATAATCTCATTAAAATATTCGTTCAAATGGTGACGCAAGTTTGACAGTGAAGGTTTAGCAGCAAAGATCAAAGCCAGGAGGGTGAGGGTGGTCTCAAGTGGTGGTTGGTGGTGCACGTGAAGGTGGTTGTGGTTGATAAGGGTAAGTGTGAACATTGGGGGTGGTACCTCTTTTAAAGTGGTGGGAGTGCCGGTGGAGGCCGGCGATGGGAGTACGGATGCATCACCATTCTTATGAAAATGAAGGAAAGCAGCAGACTATTCAGGAATCGTGGTCTGCTGGTATAATGATCATTTAATAAAATTTAACAAAAAAGTTATCGGCCCATTCAAATTGAGGATCATTTGTGTTATGTTTTGACAAATCATTAGACTGACCTTGTAAATTTTCAAACTTAAGTATCAAAAGTGAAAACAGATTTAACCAGACCTTTCATGTAGTTACCCCTACATGACACCAACAAATTAGATCATGCCTAAGTTTAAACTCCGTGCTAATCCCATATTTGGAAGATAAAAAACAAAAACAAAAAAAACAATAGTTATGGATTTAGTTTTGACCATAACATAACCAAACCATACACACCCTTTAAAGTTTAATCTGCATTTAGGTTTATTTTGTGTCATGAACTCAGTGCCGGCTCAACCGTTTTGGAGGCCCTAAGCGATCGAAAAATACGGGGGCCATTTTAAAGTTCACGATATAACTTATAACCCTACTTTTATATACCGGCTTGAAACAAAAAATAATACACTAAAATCATAATAGTTGACATAATTCTTTTAAAGTCATGTGTTTAGAATCGGGAATTCAATTTTGCTACATTCAATTTTTTATAAGGAACACAAGCCCACAGTATATTACCCTACAAGATCTTGGTTACATTTAATTAGACCCTAAAACCTTAAATGAATCAGAGATAAAATTACTATTACCTCAACAAGACTGATCAATGGTCCTTATTTGCAGGTGAAAACTAAGAAAAATTAACTCAACAATGGTGAACTGACACAAGCAATCAAGCAAAGTTACACAAAAAAAAATCAAAAGCAATCAAGTAAACTAACATAATTTAAAAGGATAACCTAACAAAAGCAAATGAGATTAACAAAGCAAACTAATACAATTTAACAATTTGCATCAAACTAACAGAATTAAATGGATAACCGGGGTTTATCGCACCAGATTGAAGATCGAAAAAACGGAAATAGAAATCAAGTTTTTTGTTGAGCAATTGTACCAGTTGAATGGAATTGTAAATAGAAATTGAGTGGGTGTCTAGGAAAGCTATTTTTCACTTTTGGAGAAGAAATAAGTAAAAAGGAGATGCAAATATGTTTGGATGGAGATAGAGATGTGAGTTGAAAAGTTGTTTTGAAAAGTTAAAATTTTTAACTTTTGAAAATCAACTTTTCAAAAGTCAAAAGTAAGCAATCCCAAACATGACCCGAGTTGAGCTTTAAGCAATTAAACAACTAAAGTTGGAGTAGAAAACCGACTTGTTAGGCCTCCCCTCTTCGTTTCCATTGACTGAATCAATGCTACGACCTTTTGGATTTGGTTCTATCACTACTTCTCTGACCTAATAGTTTTAGCGCCGCTCATCTTATCATACATCAAACAAAAGCCCAAAACATTGATATAAAATTTCAAAATTTAAGGGCTCTAAAAAAATGAGGCCCAAGTCCATTGCTTCACTTAAATCACTATTGGGCCGGCCCTTCATGAACTCACGATAAGTGATTATTTTGAACATTCTGGTTTATTTTGGGCCCAAAATAATATAACTACGAGTGATATGGGCTAAATTTGCGAAAAGGAAAATTCTTGGGGTCCAATTAGTCAGAAATTCAGAATGGGTTTCTAAGTGTGTACATTATTATCTCATTGCTGTTTATAATTCATGTTTGTTAATGAATTTACATAAAGCTTTTATTCATGTTGTTTAATACAAAATCTAATTTGAAGTTTCAATTGTAGTCACTGATAGACGCAACCTGCTAACGAAACTGAAACATATCGCCTGGAAAGTGACATGATTATCTCTCTATTCGAGAAGATACCATCAAAAAGGTCAAAATTAAACGACCAATTTCATCATACGATCAATATCTTCTCATCCAAAAATCAAACACAAAAAACACGACTGAATATATACGAAGTTCGGTAAGCAGATTTATCGACTGAAATGAACGACAACCGGCCAGTAAAACTTCGAGATTGATATAGCTACAGCCGATTTGGCATCAAAAGAAAGGTATCGATCCACCTTACTTTTGGTACAATGCAGCAATTGTTGTTTAATTATAATCAAAAAATGAAAAATAAGAAATTACTATAAAAACATGATGAAGATGATGAGAGTTAACAGGGGGCGATAAGAAACCCTAGTTGTGAGTGTGTGTTACTTTATATAGACGTGTGGATGGTGAGTTTGTGTTTGATTGATGAGATCTTGATCCTGTATTGTTGGGCTTAATGGGCTTCTTTGTTTAGGATTGTTTGATCCGATTTGTGATTCTTTTTTATTTTTAGTATTTTATTCTACAGGAAAGAAAAGGATTTTTTCTTTCATTTCTTAGGTTTGTTTTAAATGTGTATATGGTCGGTTTGATTCGGTTTTTGTCTAAAACTAAAACTAAAAACCGATATTTTGATTTCTAGGTTTTTAAAACCGTTCGGTTTTTGGTTTTCATGTTTCACTTCGGTTTTGGTTCGGTTTCGGTTTTTCGGTTTTGTATTTGGACTTCAAGTTTTTTCTTTTAAATTGGTCCAAAGTAATGAATTTAAACTATAAACTTTGAGCTTACATCATTTTGTTGATCTTTTAACATAATCTATATATTCTTATAAATTACTTAACATTAAATATAATTACAACTAATAAAATACAATAACAAAAAGTTTAACAAAACAATTTAATCTACCAAACAAAAAAGTTTAATGATTATTCTTGAAACCTAAATATCTATCTATTTTACAAGTTCGGTTTTATGGTTTCGGTTCGGTTTTTTCGGTTTTTGTTACAAGCAAAACCGAAACCGAACCGAAAAAATCAGTTTTTAAAAAATCATCAAATCAAACCATCGGTTTCATACTGGTTTTCGGTTTTTTCGGTTTCTGTTACAGGTAAAACCGAACCGAAAAAATCGGTTTTTAAAAAATCATCAAACCAAGCCATCTGTTTCGTATTGGTTTTCGGTTTGGTTGCGTCGGTATTTTCGGTTATGGTTCGGTTATTTCGGTTTCTTGCACACACCTAGTTTGTTTCATGTCAGGTTTGACCCTCTAAAGTTCAGATAGCTTAAGATAACCTTGTTTTAGCATCCTTAGACTTTGGTTATGGTTTTTTCAGCGATTTTACAGAAGACATTTTATAAATTGTCATGTTAAAATAATTACTTTTTATCGTTTTAAGTTTAAAAACTGTGTTATGCTTGATATATTGAACAAGTTAAAAAAATGTGCGTATTCTAGACATGTTTATGTGTATTAAAGACGGTATCACTGAGGTCCAACCATTGTTAAGTAATCTCGTACTCTAAAAATTTTGAATGTTATATATGCAATTAATATTTCATTTATCTCATACTTTTTGTGCATGAACCCCATGTAGATAATTAGTAAAGAATAAAATATGGTTGACAGATGCATTAAGATAACAGAGTAGTTAACATTTTCTCTTTTAGTTAAATGTTAAAGGTTTAAATCTCATTTTTTTCATAAGACTCTTAAGTTACTAGTCATCAAAGGTCAAACACAATGAAGTGTTCAAACTTGTTTTTTCTTAATTAAAGCTTAGGTGCTCAAACCTAACTTGGATCGTTTTTTTTTTCTTTTAGGTAAATACTTCTTGAGATACTTAGCTTCTTTTTATTGGTTTTTCCAATTAAAGCCAATGAAACATGATTCAATCCGATAAGAAAGTCGTAGTTAGCTTTTGGTGACCAGATTCAATATCTATACTAACTAGTTATTTTCCCCGCGCTTCGCGGCGGGAGTTTGGTAATTTTCTCTCGAGCTACACAACGTGAGTTTGGTTGCGTTATCTTTTGAACTCGTCGAAAATCATAAAAGCAAATACCGAAACCAGTTAAGCTAATATCGTTGCTAGTCGGTTCACTTCGTCACGATAATATTACTTAAAAATAATATAACTAAAAGGGTTAAAAATAATTGGTTTATATAATTATGTAAAACCAAGTGTTCCATATATTATAAAAGGGATAAAATGTCATTTCATATTCACAAATAAACAAATGCCAAAAACAAAGAAAAAAAAACTTACGTGACCAGAAACTAAAACCACAAATGTGCAAGGGGCTATATGTAAATTCTTAAAGTTGGTGGCTAATGCTAAAACCCAAAAAACCTACTGTTGCGATGAGTTGGTTTTTAATATATAGAGTAAATTATATTGTTCGTCCTTTAAGTTTATATCAAATTACAGTAATTGTCCTTTAACTAAGGAAATTACAAGGATTGTCCTTAACATTTAACTTGTGTTACACGTTTTGTCCTTTACACTAACGGGCGTCAATTTCAAACGTTAACTGCTGTCATGTGCCACGCACATGAGGGCAAAACTGTCATTTTATGTCTTTCTTCCATTTCACCCTTTTAAACCCTCTCCCCCTTCCAATATGCAAATATGATTTCAAATTAGGGCTCACAATCAAGAACCATTTCATCATCAAGACCTGCTTCATCATCAAATTGTAGCTGACGATGGTGTTTTGTCATTGTGGAAAAGAGGCAGTGATCGTGACATCATGGACTCCCCGTAACCCAGGTCGTCGTTTCTATGCTTGTCCAGTATCAAAGTGTCGCTTTTTTGGGTGGTTTGATCCCGTAATGTGTGAAAGATCCATGGATATTGTTCCAGGACTTCTTAAATCAAAGAACAACCTTGAAGAAAAGCTGAAAACTAGTGAAGCTAAAGAAAGAAAATGGAAGACATGTTTAATTATTAGTTGGATCAGCTTCATAGTGATTGTAATTGCTCTTAAGTTTTAGTTGTGATGTTTAGCTTTACTCTTTCAGTTGTAATGATGCACTTGTACTAATGGTTTGATATTTAATGGGAAACATCATCTTTTGGGAGAATTTTAGAGTAAATTGATCCAGTTGTGATATTTGTATTATACTGAGTTGGGTACATGCAATACATACATATGGCACAAACAATATACATAATTTAAGATGGCATAAACAACTTGCATTGTCATTTACTACAAAGTTAAATTGTTCCTAAATAGAGTGCATAATAAAACAAGGTTCCAAAAGATAGTACATGCTTAAACAAAAGTGTTCAAAAGACCAACCACATATGCTAAAACAAATGTTCCAAAACACGAACCAGACAACACATCCTAACCTTGTTCCTCTTGACCTTTGCAAGTCCTGCTATTATGGCCCCTTTTTCCACATTTGCCACAAGTTACAGTACTGTTCTTTTTAGACAACCTCCCACCCTTTGTGATGTCTTCCATTTCAAATGCTGATCTCTTTCTTGCCTTTTTGGGTCTCCCCACTTGTTTGTGATGAGTTGGTGGAGTTAGTGTTATAGGGACCTGTGTTTTTGCCCATAAGGACCTGCCATTGATTGGAGTAATTTTGAAACTATAAACTTGTTTCCATTTATCCATTGTGTAAACTGGATGCAACCAACTTTCTAACACCCCAACTTCTTGCCCATTGGTAGCTTTGTTCCAAATAGCTGCAACTGCATGCTTGCATGGCATTCCTGTGATTTCCCATCTTCTACAAGCACATAACTTCCTAGTCATATTCACCACACATTGGTCCCCATTTGGTCCACTAACTTGATATTGATCCTCACCATTCCAAATCACAGAGTATCTTGTAGCCTCTTTCTTAATTGTTTCAAAAATTTTGGTGGCAGTAGGTGTGAGCACTCCTTCACTCCTTTCAATAATCTTCAAAACAGTCACAATCCTTCTCGTTAGATACTCTCTAATGTATTTAAGAGCTGTTATGATGGGCTTGTCCCTGCCCTCAACTATCTTGCTATTAAACACCTCGCACATGTTATTAAGTAACACATCTGACAATGCCCTGCCTAAGAACATAAAGAAAAGGAAATGTAATTTGAATTGTAATATTTCACATGTTGGACAACCACACAAGAACATACCAGAGAAATGAGATCTTGACCAATGTTTAGGTGGGATGTTGGACAACCACACATGGGCATCATTGTTAAACCTCCTCAACTCATCCATTGCATTATAAAATTGAACTGTAGTTGTGGATGTTGCTAATTTCCATAGCATATCCTTGTAAAGTTTCCCTTTGAAAGATCCTTTCATGTTCTCATGTATGTGCCTGAGATAGAATCTGTGCTCAGCACAAGGGAACACTTTCATGATTGCAGGAAGAATACCCTATTTATTCCAACATTTAAAACATGTTATGATGTTTGTTAGAAATAACATAATATAAACACATATTATAATTAGACATACCTTTTGCCTGTCACTAATGAATGTAAAGTTTGAATTACTTGCCATATCTAGATCATCACCCAAACATTCAAGAAACCATGTCCAGGAACTCAAGTTCTCTGCCTCTACAATTGCATAACAAAGAGGGTAGATTCCATTATTGGGGTCAATACCTACTGCACTAAGTATTTGACCTGGAAAAGGACCTTTCATGAAAGCCCCATCTAAACCAAGTAGTTCTCTTCCAATTGCTTCGAATCATTGCTTTAAAGCACCCAAACACACATATATTCTCTTAAATTTTCTAGTCTGACTTGTTGGATCTACACATGGTTCTACCTCTAACTTGACAGTTGTACCTGGGTTTGAAACACATATCTCATTAACATAATCCCTCAACAAAGCATATTGTGAGATGTAATCCCCTTCAACTTCTTTCTTAGCTTTTGTCTTTGCCCTATATGCTTTCATTTTAGAAACAGCTAATTCATATCTCCTCTAAAATTATTGATTGTTATTTATATAATACTAACTTTAGTAAACCCATGTATTACACGAGTTAAAAATAAAATATTAATTATGATGAAAGTTTATGAAGTATACAATGATATTTTAAAATAAATATGATTAAAATTACATGTGAATTATAAGTAATAATTTTAACTTTTATTTCCAACAAAATTTAACCATTTTTTCCAAACAAACCATATTAAAAATATCATTTTTAAAAGTTTCTTATTATAACTCCTAATTTTAATTATTTTTAGTTTATAAAGAAGTTTACTTTTTAAAAACATCAATTTTAAGATATTTTATATTTTTAAAAATGCTTGATGTTTTAGAAAAACTCTTATTTTATAAAAAATTATTTTCTAGAAATAACATTAATAAAAGACATATTTTCTTAATTTATTAAGAAATATTTTTTAATCTTAAAAAGAATTAAAATTATTTAATATTTAATTTAGGTAACTATTTAATAGGAGAGAGATGCGGGAAAAACAAACTTAGGGGGCCTAGGAATATGACAATGTCCCCCCCAATTACTTTTTTAGTATTATATATAGATATATAGATACAACTCAAAAAAAAGAGAAATACATAGAGTGGAATGATAACATTTATTGTTTTAATGAAACTTTACAATACTATCAAAAAATTGTACCATCTTGAAACCTACCATTATGAACCCCACATGATGCATTGTGGTGATTAGGTTTGAGAATATGAATCTTCATCTCAGTTTAACAAACAAATAAACCAATCACTTTTTTCTCCTATAATTTGATGTTTGGAAACTTACAAATCCCGTATTTTATTAATTAATTTTTTTTAGGATGAAGGGGCCACTCCCACCGTGGCCATAATACCCCCACGGCGTTAAATGACACCGCCACCGCTACCTATACATGCCACGCCACAACGGAGTCCACTTGCCGTGTGAATTCGAACGTTGATGTGTGTGGATCCACCCCTTCAACGGCTATGTTAAGTATTTTAATTAAAAAAAGCCCTATAAATATCCAATCAAAACAATAATTTTACAACACTTTGTTCTTTACAAATTCTTTTATATATTTCTCTCTTTCATAGTATACCAAATTGTCCCACTAATATTATATTCTTTCTTCCTCTTATGACAGTTCAGAGTCGGACGGTTTAAATGTTCTAGGCTTCTCGCCAAACACGTCCACGAGGTTGAAGGAATTGAAAGTTCAAGAAAAATGGATTTTGAAACATGATCGTGTTTGCGGCTAATAACTTTCTTACGAACTACTAGTTTGTGGATGACCTAAAATACAAAGGCAGGATGTATAAAACTAGGTTTCGGTCGCCGCATGGTTTATTTCTACTGGCTGTGAATATATAGAGAACAATTTTAATGGTTTCAAGAAGGGTTTGATGGGATGTGAAAGAAAGTTTCTCAACTTGTCGCAGGTAATTTACCCGACTCAGACGATAGATATTTAGCTATGTCCACTAAGACATCATGTGAATATCTTGAATACTTTAACAACGTTGTTGTTATTTTATACAATGATGAATTTACGAATGTCCACTAAACATAACATTGCACTACTGTACGAAACACATCAATATAGACATGACATTCCAGGGATGCCCGGTAGCATTGATTGCACTCATTGGGCCTGGAGAAATTATCCTACGCGTTTGCGAGGACAATATCATTTAGGTGATCATGATGGCCCAACAATCTTCTTGAAGTCATGGCGTCACAAGATTTATGGTTTTGGCATACGTATTTTAGTGTAACCGATTTTAACAACAACACCAATCTCTCCATCAATCTCTACTCTTCAATGCTTCAAGAGAGCTAGTTGAGTGCATTCACAAATCACCATATATCGTTGGGGCAATGCCCTTTGGATGAAGAGATAACTTTTTACTTTTTTATAAAAGATTGTTGTACATATGTTACTTTTAGTCACATGAAATTATAAATTTTTATGACTTATAACTTATCATAATGGTTAACTTTTATTTATTGTAGTAGTTTATTGTATTATATAATTGTTGTAGTTATTCTAATTATAGATTTCTTTTTATCGTATTTTATGGTTTTCAATTTTCATTTCGTAACACGTTGTAGTGTTAATCTTAGAAGACGTTTTACACTTAGTTTTTAAATAAAGAATCATCTAGAGTTTAGATTAATATAGTCGTGTAAAAGTTGATGTGACGCTTGTTCATAAGTGAACGTCAATAACTTGAGGGTAATACACGCTATTAGTTAAACTTAGAGTAAAATATAAATATTGTTGAAATCTAGTTTTAAACAATATGATGACCCTTAATATTCTACTACTATGAATCCTTATACAAATAAAGTATCACTTTATACGTACTTCAATCCGATACGCAATATAAAGTCTAAAACTTCATAAAAAACAATAATAACAGTTGATTATTATCGTGTCACAAACGTATAAATTTAGTAGGTGATTTATCCACCATACAATATACAACAAGATATTATAACTTTAATCGTATTATATAACTTAAAACTTGTATTATTCATGTATTTGCATTACACTAGCATAATTTTAATTATTATTGGACTAGTGTATGTGATCGGCTTCTTGTCGGAATATTCAATTCCCCCGGCAGACCACCGGAAATCCTCATTTGCCTTTATTTTTTGTGTTTTAAATTATCAAATCTACCCAATAACCTAATATTTATTTTAGTATAAATAATTACAAGGTATATTTATTTATTTAAAGGTTAAGTTTTATTTTTTATTTTTCACTTTTGCTAAATTTACAAAAGTTAAGCTCCTTCCGTTGATCGTAGATCTGAAGCAAAGCTACACGAATCCGCTAACGGATTTGAGATCTACTTGCTGTTCTGTTGCTGTTTGATGCAGATTCAAGTGAGTTTTGTTTCAATTTTGTGTTTAGATGCAGCATAATGTGGAATTTATTAATTGTTTTTAGGGTTTTCGTAGTTTCAAGATTTGAAAATTTTGCTGATCGGAGCTGAGATCTTGCTGTTGGGTTGATGGTTATGTTTGAATTTGTGTAGGGTTTTGTGGGTTGGTGTTTGTTTTGTGTTTTGATTGTCAATTTGAGTTGAATTTGAAAACTTGTTGACCTAGATGAAGTTGTATTAAGTTTGGGGGAAATTAGTTGGGGGGTTTTGTAATTAAGCTGTAATTAACCTGTTTTCTAAGGTTTATTGTGGATTAAACGTAGAAATGAGTTGGTTTTGATTTATGATTAGATTATTATCAGCTTGATTTGGTGATTTCTGCAAGATTTTAATGATGTTATTGAAGTTACCATATGCGTATGGTTGAAATGTATGAATTCTTACTGTTTTCTTCACACATTTGTAGTTTTATTGGCAAGTTTATAGGTTTACCAGTTTCAAATGTTTAATGTGTTTGAATGCATGCAATTGAAACGCCATTTTTGTGCATTATTGGAATGTTGTTTTATTATAGGTTTGAACATTAAAGATGGATCCAACGATAGAAGAAGCTATTCGGGCTAAAGAGAATGCAGAGAAGCTGTTTTTAGTGAAAGATTTTGTTGGTGCAAAGCAGTTTGCTTTAAGGGCTCAAACTTTATGCCCTCAACTTGAAGGTATTTCTCAGATGGTGGCTACATTTGAAATATACGCAGCTACAACAACAAATGTGAATCGAGAAATTGATTTCTATTCGGTTCTTGGGTTAGATCCATCGGCAGACAAATCAGTTCTGAAAAAACGTTATAAAAGATGGCTGTTCTTCTTCACCCTGACAAAAACAAAACCGTTGGAGCTGATGAAGCGTTCAAACTTGTCTCTGAAGCGTGGGCTGTATTATCTGATAGTGTGAAAAGAAGCTCATATGATGCCAAAAGAAATAAGCGCTTATCTGCTGCTGGTTATAATGCTTCTGGTGTTTCGGGTTCTGAGACTTCATCAAGACTGGACACGTTTTGGACTGTGTGCACCTCTTGTCGTGTTCAATACGAATATCTAAGAAAATATGTGAATAAAAGACTTTCATGCAAGAATTGCCGTGGGGTTTTTGTAGCTGTTGAAACGGGTTCAGCTCCAGTTACGTATGCTCCATGGTCTTACACGTCTGAAAATGGTTATGCTAACCATGCATATAATGCGGGACCGTATGTGCCAAGTACGTCTGTTTGTTTTACAGGCAATGGGTCATCGGTTATTCATCCTACACAAGGATATGAGTATGCAGGGACTGTGTCGTTTCAGTGGAATACTTATTCGGGTTCGTCTACTATGGATCCTAATGGCTTACCTTCTAAATCTGTAAACATGAGTAGGCAAAAATCGAATGGGAGACACCAGATGAGATTGAACACGGCCCCGGGTGAGAACCTAGCTCCTAGGATGGGCCGGCCTCCTAAGAAAAGAAAGATAGAAAATGGTGAAACGGGTCTGAGAACTGATTCGCATTCGGATTTGAATAATTTAAACGGAAACGGCGGGATTGATGTTTTAACCAGACAATACTCGGTTGCCCCTGCTTTTGATGCAAGAAAGCTGCTAATAGAAAAAGCTAGATCAGTAATTCGCAGCAAGTTAAAAGAAATAAAAATGTCGTCTGCTTTGAAGGCCGAAAAGAATGGTAAAATGCTCAAGAAAAGCAGTTCAATGGCAATAACAGTCCCTGATCCTGATTTTCATGATTTTGATACGGATCGATCAGAGGAAGTTTTCAAGCCCAAACAAATATGGGCTATATATGATGAAGAAGATGGGATGCCCCGTCTCTATTGTCTGATTCGCCAGGTCATCTCTGTGAAACCGTTCCAGCTTCATATCACTTACCTAAATTCAAAACCCGATGCTGAATTTGGTATTAATAAATCTTGTGGAAGTTTCAAGGTTGCCCATTCTGTCTTTGTTGACCAAGTCAACATCTTTTCTCATCTTTTGGGAAGAGAGAATAATGTTGGCAAAGGAGGGTGTGTTAAAATCTACCCAAAAAGAGGCGATATATGGGCTGTGTATCGGAACTGGTCAGAAGATCGGAATAAGAAACCAAAAAAAGCAAGACAGCAGTTCGAAATGGTGGAGATTCTTGATGATTATTCTGAAAAACTTGGGGTGTGTGTGACGCCTTTGACGAAACTAGAAGGGTACAAGACTGTGTATCAAAGAAACCCTAACAAGAACGCGGTTCGGATGATTCCCAGAAAAGAAATGGTTCGGTTTTCGCACCAGGTTCCGGCGTGCTTGCTAAAAGGCCAAGCCTTGAACTTGCCAGATGGCTGTTGGGATCTTGACCCTGCGGCGACACCAGAACAACTGCTTCAGGCAGATGCAGATGCAGAAGAATAGGAGAAGAAGGTTGAAGCTGAAGGTCATTTTGGTCATTTAAGTGTGTGAGACTGATAGTGTATAGATGAAAACACATAGTGATGATGTGAGGCAATTGGTGAGAAATTTAGGTAGCTGGAACCGAATGGGGTCACAAGGATGACCCCTAGCGGATGGAGCTCGAATTTGGTTTTTAAGATGGCTCAAATGTTGGTTGAGAAACTTGTACTAATTACTTCTTATGAATTAGTTACTTTCTAAATGCGCTAATTATGTTTACCCCTTATGCGTTGATTCGTTGTATTGTCGAGTATTTACGTTGCAGGAAGGTATGAAAAGTATCTTTCGTTTTTGTTTCTATAATTTGACCCATCTAAACCAAAGTAAGTTGACTGGTCTGGGATCCATACAGTAAGTTTATAGTTTGATTTTGATCCTTCAACAATTCAACATTTGTTTAAAGCTCAAAGCTGTGGTTCAACCTTAATCATTACAGTTTTACTTTTATTAACATTATGTGTAATAATGAAAATGGTTAACGACGGTTGGTCAATTTAAAAACCATAGTTATTGTTTCATCTAAATATTTTAGCCAAAACCAATCCATAAGTATAAATTCTAGTCAAAACCACTGAAACTAGACCGTGAACACCCTTAGATCAAGCCCGAATGATATGATGGCATTGTTGGATTCCTCCTTTACAAACCCACAATCCATTCATCTTAAAAAGAGAATTCTTTACGTATTTCGTTCACAATCAATATGTTTTCATACATTTACTCAATTTGACTCATAGACTGACATCAAGACACTTCAATCAGATTGCATATCAGCCAACATCAAAGATCAATTCCCTTTATGGTAAGTGGTAACTCTGTATTCTTGTTCTTTTCCCTTTCAAGACTGCTTAAACTAGAAACAATAACAACACTAGACTACTCTAGGCATTATTTCTGAGCTTGGTTTCGACTTGACAAAATCTGCAGGCATCATTTCTGAGAAGTGGTTTCAACTGGCTCGACCACCTCGGCTTCAAGGGTTGGCTGGGGTTCAGCCACAATCTCAGCCTCCTGCGTTTGTGAGCTGTGCATGTTGAAAGCTGGTTGTTCAGTTGACCATTTGTTTGACAAAGCAATGTTCATCATTTCATAAATCTTTCCACCGAGCTGTGATGGACTCTCAGGCTGCACCAAATAAAAAAAATGATCACAAGTAATGCCAGGTGTCATTTAGCTACCGTTTTTAAACACTTGCAACATAAAACATGAACCCCCCTCTAACTAGATAAAACAGCAAGCTTCGTTTAAAACTAGCTGCAACTACAAGTCCCATCTTTATCTTACAAAATTTCAAGCTATAGTTTCGTATACACCCATTGTTTTATCATGGTGTTGTTGATCTCAATCCACAAAACAATTCTATTTTGCCACTGAAAGGTATACCAAACATTAACCATGGTCAAACCACTTTTGGTATATACATGAAGAGCTGATTGTTACAATTCTCATCAATAAAATGATATGTTATTTACTAGCAACGCACGAGTAGTTAATAATTGTTATATTTTATCTCTGTAAATTTTATTAAATTAGTTAAAATATAAACAAATACATTAAACTGTTGAAGCAGGTCAAACGTCACCCAGTGTGTATTCAAAAAGCAGGAAACCGTGTAAATTAATATTTAAAGATCGAGATCATCAATGTAAGAATATAAATTTTCAAATCTTGTTTGAGACCTACTTATGAAACTAATAAATTGTTTGAGTCAGCAAGACCGATCCATATTGACCGGTAGTAATAACTACAAATTTTTACTTTATCCAACCCGCCAATTTATCTGCCTCTTATAATACCACGGAACAAAAATGCAGTATAAAAATGAAGTATATAAGACTCACAGTGAAACCACTAGAAATCAATGCAGTGTCATACAGAAGATCAATAGCTCTAAGGGCTTCTTCATCATCCCCATTGCTCTTGCAAGCAGCCTGAATGATGCATGCATGGATAAAAGAACTTTAGGGAAAATATGTGTCAACATTCATAGCAAGTAGGCTTGTAGTTTAGGAAAGAAAAATCATACATTCAATGTCTGAATAATTGGATGTTCAGGATTGATCTCAAACACTCTCCTGCTTCTCATGAAGTCCAGGCTTGAAGAGTCTCCAACAGTTTGTGCCTTCATCAGCCTAAGAATTTACAAAAAGAAAAACTGTACTTGAGAAAAAAAAGGGATCTCCTAAGACTTGATTGTGAAGACAACTCACCTCTCCATGTTTGCAGACCAACCAAACTTTCCAGATACAAGAACACAGGGTGATGTTTTAAGGCGATTTGAAATTTGGACACTGGCAACTTTGTCACCCAATCGTTTCTTCATCCAATCACAAATATGTCCAAATTCCTGCTTCATCTCTTTTTCCTTCTCCTCATTCTTGTCACCTAGTTATTTTAAAATAAGGAAATGCATCAGTTATGAAAAATTGAGCTATTGCTTGTTAACTTAATAAAAGAAGATTCTTATCAATGCTAAATTAATTAAATCAAGAGTGTAGAGTTGTAGTAGGGTTTAGATTAAAACTTTGATAGATGTGAAATACATATATTAAAAGACTAACCAATGTCCAAGTCTTCCTTGCTGATGTCAACAAAGTTCTTTTCCTTGTATGATTTGAGATTTGTGACAGCAACTTCATCAATAGGATCAACAAGGAACAGTACCTGTTGAAAATTCCATAAATATTAAGTAGCAGTCTTCACTAAACAGCATAAATAGGGGAGAAAAAAAGCAAGAAAGAAAATTATACTTCAAGATCCTTCTCATATAATCGCTCTAAAAATGGTGTGTTTTTTGCACTTGTGACACTATCAGCAGCAATATAATAGATATCTTTTTGGTCAGGCTTCATGTTCTCGACATATTCATCCAAACTGATCATTTCTTCTTCGCTCTGTGAAGAAAAAAATCGAAGCAACGGGGCAAGGCGCTTGTGATTTTCACGATCTTCAATGCATCCCAGTTTCAAATGCTTCCCGAAGTTCTCCCAGAATTTCTCATAGTCCTAAAGCAAAGCATAAAAATTAAGCAGGTAATAAAAATGAACAAAAAAGGGTCATTCTTTCTTAGTAATCATAACAAATTAGTGGTACAATTTCAACTTGACTGCTAATCAATGGGTTGATTCAGGTCATGTTTAATCTGTATGGTGAAACATGTAAAGTTTTAGAAGTCGTTTCATTTAACAAAGAAGTGAAGTACTACGACTTTTTGTAATCATACTTGGCAAACTAATCTGTCACTAAAAAGTTATATAACTTCTGGACAAATAAGCTCTATCAAACCCATTTCAAACAATACAAAATAAATAAGCATTGTGACCATAACGTGTAACCCAACCCACCCTACACACCCATTTTTTCACCTTTATGTTAAAGAGGTAATAAGGCAACCTCAAATAAAGTAATCTAAGAGATAATGAAAACGAAAATGCTTTACCTCTCGGTTCTCACTCAAGGATATGCCAAGAATCATGTCAAATGCCTTCCGAACTAATCGTTTCCTCATTATCCGCACCTTTTGAATATGCAAAATTAAAATCAATATTCACTTTATCCCCAAACCACTTGTGAGGAAAAAAAAAAGGAGTCAGATGTACTTACAATGCGGCTTTCTTGAAGAATTTCACGTGATACATTCAGTGGAAGGTCATTAGAATCAACAACACCTTTGACAAAGCTTAAGTAGCGTGGAAACTACTCCAAAATTAAATAACCATTAACCAACAATAAAAATTAGTTAAAAACCAACTCCAAACTAGTAGGTTTTTTTCCAACAAAATACAATGGGATTGATCTTACCAATTCTCCATCGAAGTCGTCTGAAATGAAGACACGTTTAACATAAAGTCTTATATTCTTAGTTTTCGGGTTCACAATATCTTCCTTCCCCATTGGAGTAACAGCAGGCACATAAAGAATTGATCTAAACTCAACTTCACCCTGCAAGTTGAAAAAATTTTCAAAATGCTATCTCGCTAACATGGGGACCCATAACATCAATATTTATGCTCACAACATGCAAAACTACAATTCGTATAAACCAAACAGATAGTCTTTTAAAGAATATGATATTTGTATGTAGTATATCAACCAAAACACTTGAGAACAAGATATCGCATGTCACCTCTGTTGTAAAGTGTGAAGATGCTAAAGGTTCCAAGTACTCATTAAATGTCTTCTTGTAGAATTCATTATATTCATCTGTTGTAACTTCCTTAGGGTTCCGAAGCTGCAAAAAAAGACCTTGAGATGCACAAGTTTACAAAAACATGCACAATATTCAAATAAACATCACATAAAAACAACTCACCCATATAGGTTGTGTCTCATTAGTGAGTTCCCATCCCAATATTTCTCAACAACCTTTTTAGTTTTCTTCTTTTTCTGTTGCAACAAAAATAAACATCTTTGGTGATTAGAGCAGTATCTAGAGCAGAAAGAACTCAAAACTAGTAAAGTAATTGCTCACCTCAACACCGTCATCAGTCCCATCCTTCTTGGCTTCAGCTGGATCCTCATCAACTTCAACCTAATTCAAGAGAAACACTAATGAGTAAACAATAAAAATTTGGCGCTCAAACGTTACATTTATCCATACAGAAAATATGCGAATATAACAATATGCAAAATTCCAGCAAGGTCAGAAGTACCTCTTTTGTGTAGCCTTTTTCTTGCCATGTATAAATTGGGAACGACACAAACTGAGAATAATTCTTTACTAGTCTCTCGATTCTCTCAGGATGAGCAAAACCTTTTTCATCGCGCTGAGTACAAACAATATATCGACTGATATTGTCATTAAACTGATAATAAGAAATGAAAAAATAATAAATAATAAAATGGTTTGCATATTCGACCTTGAGATGCAATTGGATTGAAGTTCCTCTAGGAATAAACTTCTCAGGATCAGTCTCTTCTCGGATAATGTAAGAGCTAGAATTGGCCTCGCCTTCCCAAACATATTGCTTATCAGATTTGGGACTCTTCGTTGAGACCACCACCTGTGAACAAAATATATAATGAGATAAATGAAGGCTGTAAAAAGATAAATTAGTCATATGATTTCAAAAAAAATTACCTTATCGGCAACCAAAAAGGCTGAATAAAACCCCACACCGAATTGACCAATCAAATTGCTGTCTGAACCAGCATCTTTGCTATCCTGGCAATTTCAATAGTTTGTATAAGTATCTGACGCTTATTTAGTCAAGAAATGAAGTATGCTATTAATTTATGTTAATAAAGTCTTCCACCTTCAAAGCTTTTAAAAACTTTGCAGTTCCACTGTGGGCAATTGTTCCTAGAGAATCAACGAGTTCCTGATGCGTCATACCAATACCAGAGTCCCTAAATATATCAAGCACATTAGCAAAAAGATCATGTAAACTTTCAACTAAAATTTTTAGAAGCTGCAAATCTTACGTGAGAGTAATTATTCCATTTTCTTGATCAGTTTGAATACGTATGTCAAGTTCAGAAGCACCCTCCAAAAGCTGTGGCTCAGTAACACTAAGGAATCGCAACTTATCCAAGGCATCACTTGCATTGCTGTAATATAATAGTTTTTTAGGTGCACATTGTTAGATCATGCAAACAAGATCAACATGAATTCACTTGCAGTCTTTATAAATTATCAACTTTCAAGTTTCAATGTAGTACTATAGCATTTTTCCACACATCCAAAATTAAAGAACTTTGAAGATAGATAAAGTATAACGCCCAATAAACGACTACAATGCAAATTTGCTGGAAAATTTAGAATCTTGCCTGATAAGTTCACGAAGGAACACCTCTTTGTTGCTATAAAGACTGTTAACAATAAGGTCCATAAGCCGGCTTACCTGCAGAAAAACATATCACAATGTTGTGAAGATTACAATAGAAGACTATCTCACATTATATTAGAAGAAAAAGTAAACACCCTAGTCACTATCTACACACCTCCGCTTGATACTCGTACTTCTCCACAGGTGCATCAGGTGTCTGAATGTCGGAAGCAGTTGACTCAAACCGCTTCCCAGAAGGGATCATGTTTACCAATTTCAAAGGCTTTGTGGAAGCAGGCCCACTACATGATCCAGTAGTCAATACGGAATACCATCTGCCACTGGCATCCCTCTCTACACCCTATTAGTACCAAGCACGTCAATAAGACAACTGACACACTCTGATCTAATTGATGACCAAAAAAAAAACATTTACAAAATCATCAACATTCAACATATCAATAATAACTGAGAGTAGACACTAAATATCAATAATAACCACTACATTATATAATAAAAGAAATATTCACTCTCTAGTCAGCTGGAATATACGCATATTTTGTTTCCAATGTCATATGCTACCTCGTTGATATCTTATGTTAAATACTACTACTTAAATCGATATAAACTGTGTTGCAAATTTAAAAACAGATATCGACTTGATCTCTATTAAGAATGGATGCAGCCACTAATTTTTCTCACACTAAGTTTAGAGTAACACCAATTTTTTAGCTGAAAAGCAACCAATTCAACATCAATCGAATTCAATTTCGTAACAGATAAAACTCAGAAATGAGGAATAGTTGGCGATCACGAAACAGTTATACTGCTTGACTGAAATTACGACTAGCAATACATACATACACAAAGAAGAAAGTGATGGTAGCAATGTAAGATAGACTGATAAGAAATGATACCGATTGGTTAAAACTGGGAGAAGCAACGGAGGCCGCAGCGACGGCGTCAGGGCGGCGATGGACGCCGTAGCGGAGGAGGGAGTTGACGGAACGCCTTGATAGCCTATGCATATTTGAATCTAACACAAATGAAGGAGAATGATGGCTGAAGGTGTGATTTTGAAGGGTTTGGTAGGGTTTGAAGAAATATATGGGTTCAACGAAGCTTCTGGAGATAATGGTTCAGACCACAGAGGTTCAATATTTGGTTGAAGTGGAATAATATTTATATTATATACCCATGGGTGTAATCGTACATAATAATTTTCTCGCTTATACCTTTTTCATTTTTTTTAACTATTTTGACTATTTTGTTACTTGTTATAATCTAGTCGGTGCTGCAATAAACGGCCGATTAATCGGTTCGCTTCAATTTTTCTTAATCGGCGACATTAATCGCTAGTTGGTCAAACTTGTTAAAATCGGAATTGATCGGCCCTAGTCGGTCGTTAATCGGTCCTAACCGGCGTTTTTACATAATCCAGTGAAATTTCGGTTCAACCTTGAAAATTTGGTCAAATGTGTGAATTGGTAGAATGTGTGTATATATGTATAAATCTGAATGTTTTTGTATAATTACATATAAAATGTGTGTGTTTATAACTAAAAATTACTTATAAAATTTCCTATCTGATTAATCTCAAGTAATCCATATTAATCGGTAGTCGGCACCCTACCACCCAATTAACGTCTAACGATTTTTACAACCATAGATCTATTGTAGCCTAACGTAATGTTAAGTGTTATACCTCTTAACAAAAATTTCTAAAATGTAATGATATTATGACATATGTAAATAATGATTTTTTAGGTGTGTTCTTTAATAGATGGTTCAAATGTAATAGAAAAAAATATTTTTGTAAAAATCCTCGCTTGTTGAAGTTTGTTCACGTGGTTTTTTTGCTCATAAAAGCTTCATTAAGTGTTGCAACTGATAATATGCTAGAAGACAAAACGGCTCACTCAAGATTCAAAATTCACATTAATTTTAATCTCAATGATTTTTTAAGACAAAGTGAGACCGATAAAACAATTAAGTCAACCATAATAATTATATGTAATGAAGCACCAATAACAGAACAACAAACGATAGACGCAGTCTCTCATAATTCAACGGCTCACTCAAGATTCAAGTAACTTAGTTTAATAATGATGATGTTTATCATCATTTTCTCATCGTCAACAAACATCTCAAGATTCCACTATGCCAATCCTTCCAACAACGAGTTAACATGTTTTGATCGATCATTTCTCATGTCTAAGTAAAGAATGTACACATATTCTTATGACTTTAATCATTTAATAACAAGTGGCCGATACTGAAAACATAATACAATCTTAACAACATAACACGTTTGGCTCTACTATAAGTTTTCTTTTTCAAAAAAGGTACACTTTGAAAGAGAACCGTAAGTGATCACTTTACTAGTTTGTAAATGATTATTTTGACAAGATATAAACTCCTAATAAAATTATTATTACAGATCTTTTCCACCAAAATCTCCTTTTATTGGGAGAATATGTTTGCTAAACATAAGTTGTACACATAGGTAGTGTACTTTGTGTTATATTGTTCGTATCTAACACTAAACTATTAAAGGGAGAATAACTTCTAAACGTTTTAAAAGTATGTTTATAAAAACGTCATACAAACAGGTAGTATATTTTGCGTTATATTGTTCGTATCTAGCACTAAACTACTAAGAGCATTCACAACTCATTCCTCATCCTTATCCACATAATTACACTAAAAATCACTTACAACCACTTATAACCATACCATGTAATATACGGAATACACTCACATAAATTTAGAAAACGGGTTGTGAATGCTCTAAGGTTAGAATAATATGCAGACATTTTAATCATCATAAGATGAGAATGTGTGACCATAAAAAATTAAAATAAAATAAACAATAAACAATAAACAATAAACAATAAAAATAAAAAATTTGACGTAACGTACACAGTTTATAATGCTGGATAGAATCAAAAGCATATATTTGTTGCATCATGGTCAGACATGCATGATAAATCATAAACAAAGGAATGTGGGTTATTATAAAGGGTTTAATGGATCATTATGGAAAAGTACAATATAAACAAACAAACAAACAAACAAACCCAGTATATCTCACTCAAGAGCAGGGTCTGGGGAGGGTAGGTGTAGGCGAGTCTTTCCTCTATCTTGTTAGGTAGAGAGACCGCTTCCAAAGAGACCCCCGACTCGATAGCAAAAACCATACTGAAAACAAGACACATGGCATACCATATACAAGAAATCCTACCACACAATGCATACAGCATACAATAAATCCTACAGCACATAGTATACAAAAAGCCATACCGATTGCACACCATTCTCCATTCTCCATCAAATGCCATGAAAACATACGGCCACCATGCTTCAATCATGCTCTCGCTATATACTAAGTAAAAAACTTTGCATACGAGCATGTAGTCGGTAAGTCTTTCACGATGGTCATACGTTAATCTTCTGAAAAGACACAAGTACACAACACAATTTAGCTCATTTCTTTCATAATATGTAATCATGAGTGTTCGTCTCATATCTATCTCTCTCTCGATGTGTTTAAAGGAACATGTTTTAATGATGTTCTTTCTTGAAATTCCATGCCCTTCAATAGCATATGTTGCTTTAAAAAAGTTCTTGGTACACAACTTACTCTAGTGTATACACAAAGAAAAGTCCAATACGTAAATAGAGTTAAAAGTTGACACAACCAGACTACAAGATGAATTATTTTTTTGACATAAGTATACGTGTAAAACACATTAATGCACTAGTGAAATGACTATTTATGTGATTCTCCTTTAAAAGGTCCTTGCAGGCTTTGATCTCCAAAGTCAAAACCAATATGACAAAGTAGACATAAATTTAAGAGTAAATTACGCTTTTAATCCTTGTGGTTTAGTGACTATAACCATTTTCATCCAATAGTTTAAAAATGCCCGATTTAACCACTATGGTTTAAGATTTGTCACAATTAAGTCTGGAAACTAACCCCCATCCATTTATTCCGTTAAGTGTAAGTAAAAAAACATAAATACCCTTGGATTTAAATTGTTACTTTATTATCAATATATACATAAACACATAGACTCTACTCTCTCTATCTCTTTTTTCTCTCTCTCTCTCTAAACATCAACAACCATTGTCGACCACTCCACAATCACCTCCGCACAGCCATCAACGCACAGCCACCACACTCACCGCCACACTGCACCTGCACCCACTGCCAAACCACCACGACCACCACCACCATCGGCACCCTCACTCATCCAAATGGTCAATAGCCCCACACCACCACCAATACAACCACCGTAACAACGCCACCCTCACCCATCAAGCCACCGCACCACCCTATCGTCAACTCACATCTGTACCATATGACCACGTGAGACTGCTGCGAATCTGAACCACCTCCATCGTCGGCTTAGATCTGAGAGTACGAATGAGATACACACAGAGAGATGCAAATGAGATACAAATCAAGGTTTGAAACAGTCCGAGGTTAAAATCACATGGTAGTTTTGAAAATACAAATCTAGATCTAAGAATACAAATGAGATACAGAGAGGGTGAAGGAGGTGGTGGTGTGTCGGACATCGTTGTTGCTCAGGCGAGAGTTAGCAGTGGTTTTCTAGAGAGTACTCTCAGATCTAAGCCAACGTGATTGTGACAAATCTCAAACCGACGTGTTAGATTGTCAATCTGTAATCGCTCTAATCCAATTCTGATCAGCATGTTAAGGGTTTTTGTCGGTGAAAAAGGGTGAAATTGAAGTGGGGATATGGGGGATATGGGGTATGTATGATTGAAGGAAGAAGATGGAAGTTTTATGGGAAGAAGATCTCTTGGTGAACAAGAAAAAGGAAGGAACTTTAGGTTGTATTAATATATAGAAGTGGTAGGATTCAAGAAGACACGATTCTTTAGGCATCAAATTTTGTAACAAAGTTTATGTGTATTCGTGTATGTATACGGTATCGGGTTATGGGGGTCATGTGGGCAGACATGGAGAAAGTGAAGGGTGAAGGGAAGGGAAAGGGGGTGAGGGAAGGGTGTGATGGTATGGTACGATGAATAGTAACAATTTTCCTCTAAAAGATTAAAAACACAATTCACCTCCAAAAGTTTCATAAGTTGTTTTAATTTTAGTCCAAAAGTTTTATTATTTTGGATTCAAGTTGAAATATTGATGAAACTTTTGGACCAAATTGAAACAACTTATGAAATTTTTGGAGGTAAATTGATGGCTTTTAATCTTTTGAAAGAAAATAGTTATTTTTGTCAAACTTCAGGGAGCAAACCGAACTTAACTCTTAAATTTATATAAAATATTTTGGATATTTAATAGAAGTAACCATTTTAAACCAAGGGTATTATCGCCTTTATTAAAATATTTAACGGTAATATTGGATGGAGTTAAAGGTTTGGACGTGATTGTGACAAATCTCAAACTATAGTGGTTAATCGGGCATTTTTAAACTATAGGATGAAAATGGTTATAACCACCAAATCAAAAGGACTAAAAGTGATTTACTCTAAATTTAATATATAGATTTAAGAGTAAATTACACTTTTCGTCCTTTAGCTATATAGCAAATTTCAGGTTTCATCCTTAAACTAAAGAAATTACAGTAAACATCCTTTACGTTTAAAAAAACTTGCACTTTTCGTCCTTTACTCTAACGGACGTTAATTTTGTCTGTTAAATCAGATCATGTGCAAGTCACATGAGGACAATTTAGTCATTTCAATCCATATAATTATTAAAACAATAAAATAAAACTAAACCCACTTAATCCACATCATCATCATCTTCACCATCCACCATCCACCACCACCACCACCCCTTCATCATCATCTACCACCGCCACCATCTCAACCTTTAAAAACCCTTCACACCATCGTCACCCCTATCAAACCCCAACCCACAACCACTCAACCACCACAACCATCCATCCACCGCCACCGATTAAACTCTCATCCTTAGATCAAGAAACACACAAGCATTCATCCGTTCGACTTGTATCTTCTTCTAATTTGAATTCTCAACTCTTACTCCCCGTTTCTAGGGTTTTTACCATCTGGGTTTGCTTAATTTCAGTCGAAATAGGGTTCAAGATGAAAGGGTGTGGTTGATGTTGGTGATTTTGTGTATTCTGAGCTAAATTGGGGATTTGTGTGGAAGAATTGAGTTGCAAGTCAGGTATCATTTCAATCCACCTAATTTGTTTTTGTAGATTGTAGTTAAATTGAAGTTACTTTGTGAGGTTGCATTTATGGGTTTTGATGTTTTGATTGGGTGTGATTTTGGTTGGTATGAAGTTTGGTTCTTGATGGGAAGATGGGTGTGGTGGATTAGACAATGTTTGTGGTGGGCGGGTGGTCGGGAAGATGTGTTTTGATGTTTTGATTGGGTGCAGTGGCGGTGGACGGATGGTTGTGGTGGTCGGGTGGTTGTGGGTTGGGGTTTGATGGGGATGACGATGGTGGTGGAGGGTTTTTGAAGGTTGAGATGGTGGTGGTGGTAGATGATGATAAGGGGGGTGGTGGTGGTGGTGGTGGTGGTGGATGGTGGATGGTGGATGGTGAAGATGGTGAATGGTGAAGATGATGATGATGTGGATTAAGTGGGTTTAGTTTTATTTTATTGTTTTAATATTCATATGGATTGAAATGACTAAATTGCCCTCATGTGACTTGCAGATGACCTGATTTAACAAACAAAATTAACGTCCGTTAGAGTAAAGGACGAAACGTGCAAGTTTTTTTAAACGTAAAGGATGTTTACTGTAATTTCTTTAGTTTAAGGACAAAACCTGAAATTTGCTATATAGCTAAAGGACGAAAAGTGTAATTTACTCTAGATTTAATATATAGATAAAATAACCAAAAAGAAAAAAAAATTAAATCTAACAATAACCTTATAAGCATGTTTTATGAAATCACCACTTCTTATTGTTCTATTTACTAAACTTTTGAATTCAAAGGTACTAATTTTCAACTTAAGTGATGAAAATTATTCATATATTTGGTACATAAGAAACAATAAACTTCTCACAAGTACAAGTAATTTGCAACCAATATCGCCTTCTTAAATATGTTCGACCTTAGATGTCAATGGCTATACAACGTCAATGAAGCAGCAAGAGATCAAAAATTGTGGGGTTAAGCTATTACTCAATCCATTCATGGTTATCAAAAAACAATGAAGTTCTACTATAAATTTCTCATTCTACTATGGCTTCAACTGTTTGCAGGATTTATTTACTATAGCAAAAGAACGATAAACTTGCCTCGTGTTTGTAGATAGCAGGAAACACTGCATCTAGGTGCAAAAATGGAACCCGAGACCAAGTTTATCAGTAGAAATAAATTCAACACCGAGTTTTCTCTCAGTTTTACAACTAAACATTCTGTCAAATCTCTGAATCCTGCAATTGGAAAATAAAGAGTGATGAAATTGAAGAAGAGTTGACAAAGTGCAATATTTTCAGTTTGTTAAAAGTTTTAAATCATAATCTGTCAAGGACTTTACATGGTAATTTGATGATTTATAGGGTTACTTTGATTGTGGGATATATTTATAGACAATTTTGAGTAGTTTAATTCCTTTTTTAACAATATATGCACACCAAATAGTGACTTCTCATTATCCTGATGGTCAAATAGTAGAATATATTTAGTTCCACAGAGACTGGTGCATCATGTAAGGCTGTAACCTTACCAATTCTACACTCGCGTGTAATCTTGTATTTTGGGGTAAATATCAAAAAATAACTTACACTCTCTACCCAATAGATACTCTACAACATTTTGTTCACATTTGGTCATTAACATGTCAACTTACATGTGATTATGGTACTTATGCCAATCGAGGACCTGCAGCATGGTGTGGTAGAGGTATCTAGTAGTCAGGATCGCACCTGACATAGTATGACACGTCATCGTATAACATCCATGTCACCATTAAGCAGGTGCTGATTGACATAAGTATCATGATAGTACATAAGTTGAACATAAATGACCATACGTTTTTCAAAATAATTAAGGAGTACCATATCGAAACAAATGTAAAAGTAAGTTGATATGCTGTGACCGCTGCCCTACATTATACAAGTGCCTTTAGGCATTTAGCTTCTATTAAACGTCAAAGCTGCAATTTGTGGGGAACTATTTGTTAAGTTCTAACTAGCATTTTCAATTTCATTTAATATGTTTATTAGATTCTGCCAAAGTAGAAGATAGAAAAATTTTAATACACACAATTCACTCAGAAGTTAAGAAGAATGGAACATGAATCTCAAAAAAGTATCAACTTCAATATTTACCTACAAAATTATCATGTTCTGTTCTGTCACATCTTTCCAAATATAGATGTTGCTAAGTTGGTGTGCTTCATCCAGAAAGTTCTGTACCAAATATCACCACCTGATTAGACCATGCTTTTCTAGAAGTATCGAAAGTCAAGATGCAACATTTAACCAAATTCATACCTTTATAAATGGCTTATAGTCTTCTCACCGCTCACAAGTTTGCATAGCTGGAAGGAGGTGCCAGCTCAGATTTATTTACAACATTTCAGATAGAGAAACTTTAACCTGTTATCGTACTTCTGTAAAGCTTCGATTTATCAACAACCTCATGAATATCACAACTATCATTGGCTGATGAAAATTCTTTTGCCAACATTGCATATGTCTGAAAATTAGGAATTCTGTTCTTCGATTCCATTATATGAATAAATTGCATGCATGTATCAACATTAGCCTCCTTAAGAACCCCATCAATCAAGACCGTCCAAACAATCTCATCAGCATCCCATTGTCCGTCCAGCATGTTCTCAAATAACGCATGAGCTTTACTCATTTGCCCCTTTTTGCATAAACCACAAATAATTGCTTTATATGATTGGATATTAGGCTCATACCCTTTTACCATCATCAAATTAAAAAATTCCAAAGCAGATTCCACTTTCAAGTTATTACAGTGAGTAACTATAAGTGAAGAATATATATTCATATCAGGACTTATGAATTTTTCTTCCATGTTGTTGAACAATTCAACTGCCTCGGTACTCTTGCCTTCTTTACACAAACCAACAATAATTTCACTGTAGGTGTCAACTGTTGGTTCACAACCGTATTCCGACATTCTAACTAAAAGATCAGAAAAGGACAACTGTTTCTCATCTGATCTGCAAAAGTCAGCTGTTGTTTCATGTTGGCCTGCGGCCTTTTCAAAGTATAACCGGCTTTCATTTACTAAACCTTTCATCAAGACACTAAAAGTTCGGTAATTGGGCTTGCACCCCCTTTTGATCATACTTTGAAGAACTAAAAATGCACGATTCACTTGATTTAGTGATATATGTCCATCAATTAATGAAGTATATGTCACATGATCAGGAGTGATTCCTTTATTTTCCATTTCTCCAAGTAATATCTCTGCTTCATCTGCCCTGCCCTCCAAACATAACCCATAAATCAGTGAAGTATAAGTTAATAAATTTGGCATGCAATTCTTTTTCTCCATTTCATGAAACATGTTGAATGCAAAATCCACGTTACCATTTCGACAAAGTCCGTCAATTAACGTTGTGTAAGTAATCACATTTGGAGACACGCCTTTCTCTACCATTTTCTCACATAACTTTTGTGCTTCACTTACTTGATTATTTTTTGATAAACAAGATATTATTGCATTGTAGCTTTCAGTCTCAGGCCTGCAGTTATGTGTTTCCATTTTTTCCAATAACAAAAGTGCAGCTTCTACCTCCCCCTTTCTGCAATGACCATCTATCAAAATAGTAAAATGAACCTTATTCGGTATCAATCCTTGGTCAACCATTTCATGGAAAAGAGTCAAACCTCCATCAATATCCCCTGTTTGACAAAACCCTGAGATGAGTTCAGCATAAGTGCATTCGTCTGGTTTGCATCCATTTGCCTTCATCAAGCTCAATAATCTCATCCCGTTTTTCAAATTACTTTGTTTAAGGAATCCAATAATTAAGGTGTTATACGAGACAACCGTTGGCAGAGGGCCTACTTTTGTCATTTTACTCAAAAGAACCATACCCTTCTGGAAGTTTCCCATCAAGCACAAGATCCTAATGATTTCATTGTATGTTCCAGTATTTGACAAATTACCACGTTGCCCCTCCATCCAATCAAAAACCATAAAAGCAGCACCAAACCACCCTATTTCGCCTAGCTCATATATCAGAGCATTATATGTAACCGCGTTTGGAATCAAACCATCTTTTAACATCTTATGGTAAAATCCAATTGCTAATTCTGCTTGTCCAGTACGGAACAGCCCACTTATAAGAGCCGTGTAGGTCTGCACATTTGGCCGGCAGCCCATCTTTCTCATGATGATTACAAGATCAATAGCCTTTTCCACAAGCCCACTTGCACATAATGAAGAAATTGGCACCGTGAACGTATAAATAGTGGGCTCAATGTTTTTGTCCATCATATCTTTGAGCAAGTCCAACCCCTCATCGACCCTGCCCACGCTGCATAACCCATTTATAAGATTTGTGTATGTTGCTACATTCGGGTTACACCCGTCCTTCACCATCTGATCAAATACCTTAAAAGCAGAAGTTAAATCCCTATTCCTACAGTATCCAAGAATCATAGAACTGTAGGTGAAAACATCTGGGCACAAATCATAATCACCCATCTGATCAAAAAAAGATTTGCCTCTTGAACCTTTCCCTTTCTACACAGCATGTTAATCATGGTATTATACGTTAACAAGCAAGGTTTAACCCCGTAATTCATCATCTGCACAAATACATCCCGCGCAGCCTCGATCATTTGAAACTTTCCCATTTGAATCAACAGAGTGTTAGAGCTGTACAAACTGTAACCAAGACCTTTACTTCTAAGCCCATTTAAATAGTCAACAACCCCTAAAAGTTCCTCCTCATTCACACACTCTTTCACCATCAAAACCCTAATTTGATCAGTATCAGCAAATCGACCTTCGCGAACCAACCGACTCAACATTGCCTTATAACAACTCAAATCATGCTTATAAGAAGACGTCTTGGAGAGCCAATAAAAGAATCGGATAACTACATCTACGTTCCTATGGGAGCTTACAATTCTGGCAACATGGGTATGCTTAAGTTTGTGACTAACATGCTTAAGTTCTTTGTTTTCAAACCAACGAGGATCACACAAGATTCTTGAAACACTATGGACTAAATTAGGGTAAGCAGGCTTGTTAACGTGATCATAAACATTGGGTTGCGATGAAAATCTGAGAAAATTTTGAGAACCCAACAAAGGGCATTGTTTTGGGATGTGAAAAAGAGATTTGGGTTTGAAGGGTTTTACCATTTCGTGATGAACGATTGAGGGTTCATTCATGAGCGGAATGCTGATGCTGAGGGATTATCAGCAATTGCATTGATGAAGAATCGATCGAACGTGGCATGATATGATGGTTGAAACGTGGTTGATTGAAGACCGTATGAAGTGAAATTGGGTGGTTGAAGAATTGATTTGGGGATCGAATGTGAGATGCAGTTGGATAATGGATGATTTTATGTTTGATTGTTCATGAGTAATTGTTGGGTGTTAAAACCCAAGGAGCTAGGGTTTTTGAGTTCTTGGTTTCTTCCGGATCCGATGGTTACCTTCTAATGTGCATCAAACATTGTCAAATGTAGTAAAACTAGTTTTTTAACCCTCGCGTAATAAAGTATTAAATTACAATCGATCCGACTAAACTTCCAATTAGTCGAATGAACCGTCAAAATGTAGAGTTATCGAATTTATACCGTCGAATGACATATTATTTTGACATGACATCAAACAAAATTCACGTGCACGTACGTCAGCATGATAAAATATCTTTACAACTATATAAAACAAAAACAATGGCAAAAGGGTCATTTCAACCAAAAAATAAGACGGCGTATGAAAAGTCCATGTCTAACTTCCTTCTCATCTTCTACTTTATTCCAATAATGCCCTTAAGATGCAATTGAATCTCCTTCTCACTGAATTCAATCGCAAGCAATTGAATCCCATGAACGGTTTCAATCCCTTCTTCTCCCTTAATTAAATCACAGGGACCATTCGATTCCATCAGTTTCAATTCTCTTCTGATCGCAGGTAAGTTGCTTAGATTTAAAGTCAACCGATCGAAATCGAGCTGAAACCCATCTCAAATCATGTTTCAATCAATAAAAAATCAGGTTTTTTCACCCCTAATTTGATGGCTTTTGAATTTATCGAAGCTGTAACAGTTTCAAAGTCGAATTCGGCTTCCTCTGCCAGAAAATTGTTCTCACTGGGCTTTAGATTTTATCCCACTGATGAAGAATTGGTTCTTTATTATCTGAAGAGGAAGATCTGCCGTTGTTCGATCAAGCTTGATATTATCACTGAAGTTGATCTTTATAAGTGGAACCCAGAAGAATTACCTGGTATGTACACATTCTTTCATTTAATTAGTTGATTTTTCTATGATTTAGTGTTTGTTGATTGTAATTTGTTGGGGTTTTATGAATTATGTTGATTGTTCAAGTCCTTGACTGTTTTAAGGCTTAGATTTTTTATGTATTCTGTTTAATTTTGGTTTTTTAGAATTAAGTGTATGATTGTTATGTTAAAGAGAAAGATGAGATAATGAGGAGTTTTGAATGTTGTATGAGACTTTAAAACTCGATGAAGAGAATGGAAAGAAACATCATGGGAGATAAAAACTACATAATAAAATAACAAATGGAGAGAAATAAATGACACCTTAACATTACCTGCAAAGATAATCCTGCGAGGAAACCCTATTGAAGAGGATGACCAAATGAAGAGCATTACATTATCAAATATTTTTAATAAATATTGCTTGATGATAGACAACAAAGAGGCCAGTAGCATAACGATACCAATTTTAACAGCTTTTGTGATCCAGCTTACTTGTATAGGTCCAACATGAATTGCTTATGGGTGTAGTTTTTTGGATCAAGAACTAAACTTCTTATAAATTGTTGACAAGCATTGAACATTTATGCCCTTCCCGCTAAATGCAAAATCCAATACTCAGATGGATTCTCTAACATTGAATTTAACATATGCGCTTACTTACTTGGAAGTGTGGCTGCTTTATGGTTTATGTTAGTTTGACATATGCATTTACCTGATTCCAACTACTAATTTTGACATATAAGATCACTAAATTAAAATTTTCATTTTCAGTTTTGGTTGCATGTTCTTGTTTTAAGCCTCAACATGTCCTTCTGCAAGTTTAAGTTGCTTTTCGCAACCCTCTGCCTCATAACCTGCTACAAATGGAATATTGTTAAGTAGTTAAAAAGATGAAGGCCCTGACCTAAATTCTTGCAAATGGTTTTGTGCACTCCCTCATATTATCTCAACATATGTAAACAAGAAGTCAAAGATTCAAAAATAAAAATAAAAATCTTTCTAATCTTAAATATTATTGACTAACTGTTAAAAATTAATACCGGATTGTGAGTCCACATAAGACTAGCGGTTTGTGACCAAACAAGAAAATTTGAGTGTGTTTCACATGAATAAAAACTGAGCAGATACCAACATGTACTAGGACAAATGTATATTTGTAACTACTTTAAAAACTTTCAGAACATTTACCTATTAGAGATAATGCACACTTAAGTCACCAGAGTGTTTAAAAGTTTTCACTTCCAGTTGTAAAATGATAAAAATAGACTAAACCTACTTAATTATTTTTGAAAAATGCATCTAAATTTTAGTCTTTTATAAGACTCAGGGATACTTTTGGTCTTGTGTTTTTTTTTTGTAAGGGAGAATTATAGGTTTGTTTTATTGACTTGACAATTACATTGAAACTAACTTGGGTAAGAGGGTTGCAAGGACCAAGCTACATTCTTTGAAATTAAGTTTTGTTATTGATGGGTGAGTTAATCCAAAGAAGTTGGCTAGAGCATTTGTGACTGTTTTTAACATGGTTGTAGATGCAAAAAACAAAAATCAAAGATGACGCGTTTGTAATTTAGGTACTTACAACCAGTTGCTTGCTTTACCATCGACGTATCAAAGGTTGAATCATTATTCTCTATTGTATCTAGCTTATGAAGTTTTAAGTTCTAAATCGTACTCGATCTGAATATAAGTTACAAAAAGAAAAAAATGACGACCCCTACAACAACATGCGATGTCAGACTCCTAGGCATTGAGCTGTGTAAGGCTTATGACAAAAATATGATCTCATCACAACGCAAGTTAACAAACTATAAATGACTATCGTGTTGTAAAATTTGCACCGCTGCATCGCGCGGGTTCCCCACTAGTCACTAGAAAAAGGCACATTTGATCTAATTATGGAGTTTTGCTCGGAGAATTTTAGTGAACCGACAATTCATCATTTTGCTGGTTACACCTCAACTGAACTAATTAAACCACGTTCAGTTTAATGGTAGAATCACGGATATGGGATTGAAGGATATATAATTTACAACTTCAGGATTATAATATATATATATATATATATATATATATATACTACCTTATAATACATAAATCATGACTACTTTGATAATTTTATTTTAATTTTAAGACGGTAGCTCAAAAGTTTGATGCTTAAACCCAGCTTTGTCATATAATTTCTGTAAGGTAGTAAATTAAAATAAAATTAAAATTATCAAAGTAGTCATGATTTATGTATTATAAGGTAGTAAATTAAAATAAAATTATCAAACTTTTGAGCTACCATTTTAAAATTAAAATAAAATTATCAAAGTAGTCATGATTTATATATTATAAGGTAGTAAATATATATATATATATATATATATATATATATATATATATATATACTACCTTATAATACATAAATCATGATTACTTTGATAATTTTATTTTAATTTTAAGACGGTAGCTCAAAAGTTTGATGCTTAAACCCAGCTTTGTCATATAATTTCTGTAATTTCTACCCTTCTTTTCCAAATTGATGATTGGAGAGTGGTACTCTTATGGTTCTTTGAGTGTTCATCAACAAAACCCTCCTCATGCATCATATCAGGAGTCTAATGCCATAAATGTAATCGATTTCAATGTCATAAATCCAATCAATTTGTTTGTCATAAATGAAGCAACGATGTCATATAATTTGATGCTTGAACCTAACTTTATCATATAATTTCCATAATTTCTACCCCCCTTTCCCAAATTGATGCTTGGAGAGTGGTACCCTTGCGGTTCTATGAGTGTTCATCAATAAAAACCATCCTCATGCATCATATCAGGAGTCTAATGCCATAAATGTAATCAATTTCAAAATTCGTTTGTCATAAATGAAGCAACGATGTCAGTTACAGCCGCGGTTTAAGTTAAGGCCCAACGGTTCCTCTGGTTTGTCTGTGCAACTGAAGGCACCATTCAATTAATTGCGCAGCATTGGAGTCGCCATTCAATTTTAGGAGCTCAAGAATCAATTGATAATTGAAAGTGATGAAACCGCCATTCAATGGTTGCGTCTGTTTACACCCATCCATCTTTATTTATGTTGCGGGATGCTAATCAGAACGACCCAAATATGAATGACTCTCGTATTTATCCAATTCTGATGTTTGCTTCTGTCATTTTTCTCTGTATTTGGGTTCAAGCCCTAACCGATCTATTCAACTTACAGTGAGGGAGAAAGTTCAACAGTTTTTGATTGTTGTAGTTACTGAAAGTCTTGACTTGTTGAAGATCAGGTCTTATTCCTTTTCAATAATCTTCATGTTTATCACAGTTACTTGTTCATGAATTTGAGAAATTTGTCACTATGGCTTGACGTGTTATTGAAATCACGTTCATAGGAATTGCAATTTGATTATATGGTTATGGCAAAATCGATAGGTGTAGTTGCCAAATAGATTATGGCAAAGGGCATCACAAACAATTGTTAGTATTAAGGATGCAAATAAATAAGGAGCTTTTCATCTTGGGCAGACTAAGGTCTGCAAGTAGTTGCTTGAGAAATTAAATTTTCATGTAAATACTACAGATGAGGTTGGTATATGGTCTTTGGTTTGTTAATTTTAACATGATACAATATAGGTTTAGAACGATTTAAATATTTTAATTGTTTTAGGTGAGACCCATCTTATTCATGCTGGAAGGAAAGGGCATATATCCACTACTAATTCCCTCATTAAACATGGAAGGACCCATCTTAAATTGTTTTGAGTTCTAAGAATTTGTATCTTTATGTTCATCTTCTGTATTCAACATATATGTAAGCGAAAGTTTAATCTCTTCTATATTCTTGAGTAGTTAAAAATACTTTCAGATATGACCCAGTTTTGATTGTCAGAGGAAATTTTTTTTCAGGTCATAGAGTAGCAAAAATACCTTTTGCAAGTGATTGTGTTAAAGAATTCATCCAGGTACAAAATGTCATATCCCAAAGCCAACTTTGAACAAAAGTTTCATATCATGATATGGCTACTGATCCTTTAATTAATAAAACTGTTCACAAAGCGCAAAAGCTCAAAGGATCAAAATTCAATGTACCTCAAACAACAAGAGGCTTAAAATGGGGTTAGATCTCCTTCGATTTAACCTTGAAAATTGTTTAAGTACCTTTTTAGTTTTCTTTTTCACTTTCTTGTTTTACACTAATAACCTTAACCTCTAATTTTTGAAAAAATAATCACGATAATAAAATCAATCAAAGTGTCGGAAGTTCAAATTAAGTGAGTTCTAATAACTATTTTCTTGTGTGGATTCTTTATCTTTCTCATCTAAGTATAATGATCATTGTTCTTAAATGTATCTTCAGGTTCATCCCTAAACTACAAATATATAATACTCTTAATTTACATGTGTAACTTAATTAGGCTGTTTTAAACTGATGTGCCGACTAGAATCTGCAATTTTGATGTTATTTGTTTTAATTTTTATAACAGTCGAGTGAAATAGAAATCAGAGTTTATATAAAAACCGTCGTAATTCTATGGGCATTCCGAATTCAGGTTTGATGAGAGCAATGTTTTCCTAGATTAATAAGACATAATGCATGTTGATTCATTTGGATCCTTTGTTTAAGAGGAATGTTTATTTAGATTGATGAGAGAGAATGCTATTCTTTAATTTCTTGGATATATGATATGGTTTTTTCCTTTACTTTATAATAGATTTTATGATGTGATTTTGTTTCTAAAAGGATGAGAAATACAAGGTAGATGGTTATAAGTTTATGTTTACATAAATATTAAATTAAATATTATTGTATTTTGTCATCTTCAAGGTGTTGTGCACCTGACTTAAAGTCAGAAGTGAGACCATCAAGTAGATAAAAGTCAAAATCAGTATTCTTTTTAACACATGATATATAAACAAGTCAATAAACATAAGAAAATCTTTACATAAAGAAGAAATTTTAAAAACTAAGACCATATTGCGACAATTTGTTGTTGCTATATGTATGGTGATAATGAGTAAGTAGATTTAGCATGAGTCAGTAACTAGCTAACATTGATTTTAAATTTTCACAAAATTTCTCGTTGCTATATATGCTTATAAATTACATACGAAACCGAGTTGTTTTTCCGCAGCAACGCGCGAGTATCATACTAGTAGACTATAATGTCTCAACACATTTGCAAACTAAATTTATGTCAAAGCATAAAATAACTCGAATTTATACCATCAAATGAAAAACATATTATATATGACCTGAATTGTTTCCAAACACAATTTACGTTGAAATGTAGATCAATTTAAAACGTACTTAAAAATAAGCACGACAATATTTATATTTTACTTGGTCGGTTTTCAAATAAAATATAAATTAAATTACACTTTTCATCGTGTAGGTATAGTAAATTTCAGGTTTTATTCTTTAAGTAAGGAAATTACAATCAACGTCCTTCACAATTAAGAAAGCTTGCATATTTCATCCTTTCTTTTAACGGATATTAATTTTATTCATTAAGTCAGATCATGTGCATTGCATATGGGCTTTTACTCATTTTACTTCCCCTTAAAATTAAAACATTAAAAATATATAAAACTAAATCCACCCACCCTCCCCCACCTTGTCAACATCATCATCTATAAATATCATCATCCATCATCATCATCATCATCATCATCCCCATTATCATTATCATCATCATCATACATCAACATCAATCATCAAAATCCCTAAAACCCTATTTTCTTCTTCAACCATTCCAACCCCACGTCTGTCTCCACTACCACCCCACAAGTTATGTAAAAGCTTTTGATGGTGGGAGGCGAAGGTGTACGACACTACAGTAATATGTGGATCTTAGCAAGCAATAATATTGATGTTAATGGTGGACGATGAGGGTAGACCGCGATATGGACGGCGGTAAAGGTGGAGGGCGAAGGAGAATGTGCAGCTTCGGTGGATCTTCGCAGACGATGTTGATTGTGGAAGGCGATATGGTGGTGATGGTTGTGGCGATATGGTGGTGATGGTTGTGGCGATATGGTGGTGATGGTTGTGGCGATATGGTGGTGATGGTTGTGGCGATATGGTGGTGATGGTGGTGACGAGGGTGGACAGCGATATGGTGGCGACATGGCGGTGATGGTGGTGGCGATATGGTGGTGAGGTGGGGTTGGGTTGGAGAGAGAGAGAGAGATTAGTTTCATAGTGTGTGATTGAATGTGATTTTTTATATAATCTTAATTGTGATTTT
Source organism: Flaveria linearis (assembly GCA_024085815.1). Taxonomy (NCBI): domain Eukaryota; kingdom Viridiplantae; phylum Streptophyta; class Magnoliopsida; order Asterales; family Asteraceae; genus Flaveria; species Flaveria linearis. Next base: position 80,963,631 of record CM044004.1, on the reverse strand, counting down.
ATTATTTTAATATTCATATAAGCTTAAATGACTGAATTGCCCTCATGTACAAGGCATGTGATCAAACTTAAATAAACAAAATTAACGTCCGTTAGAGAAGGTGACGAAACGTGCAATCTTTCCTAAATGTAAATGATGTTTACAGTATTTTTCTTTAGTTTAAATATGAAACCTGAAATTTACTATATACCTAAAGGATGAAAAGTGTAATATAATATACATTGGAACATAGACGAACCCGGATTCATACAGGCACATACATAAAATAAGAATGTAAGAAATTAGTTGTGTTTGAGTAAAAATGTATGAGGGGTAGACCTAAAATTTCAAAAACCTGAGAGGGTCAAAGTGATATTTTTTAAGTTTTAAAAAGTTGTGGGAATCAAAGCGTCAAAACTAATTTGAGGGGTGTAATCACCGGTGGCCTTTTGCCACCTACCTTTACTATGCCTCACATGTTATGGCAAAACAAGACTCGGTTGATTTAGGAAAATTCTAATTAAATTTGAATCAAAGTAAACACAACAACACATCAAGGGTGCTGATACACGAAAAGAAAAGAAAATAAATGAAAATAAAATGCCAATGAAAAAAACGAAGAATAAAACAGTGATTGATTCCAAGAAAGCCAAGCTCTTTATCCACTTCATTGTAACACCCGACCTCTCATACCATCAATATTGTCCGCTACGCTCACGAGAATTCACAGATTTGCTTTTGGTTGCCTAGGTGAAAACTTCCCAAGGAGGTCACCCACCCCTGGATTGTTGTCACCTGAGCACGCTTAACTGTGGAGTTCTCCTCTCATCCACAGCCAATACGCTCAAAACGCGTTGATAATATTAGAGACCAGACATTCCTTATGAAACAGAAATCTCTCCTGTCCACGGTCGATGTGGGATAAATGTAGGGTGTCACAATCACCCGTCCTTTGGACTCATTGTCCTCGATGAGCCCGAGAAGTCACCATCCTTGATGAGGTATGTCCCACATCCCGAATGGCACAAGATTGGCTCTAATACCATTATGTAACACCCGGCCTCTCATACCACCAGTATTATCTGCTTTTTCCATGAGGAGCTCACGGATTTGCTTTCGGTTGCCTAGGTGAAAACTTCCCAGGGAGGTCACCCATCCCTGGATTGCTGCCACCTGAGCACGCTTAACTGTGGAGTTCTCCTCTCATCCACAGCCAATACGCTCAAAACGCGTCGATGATATTAGAGACCAGCCATTTCTTATGAACCAGGAATCTCTCCTGTCCACGACCGATGTGGGATAAATATAGGGTGTCACATTCATCATTTTAGCTTTTGTGCCATTATTCAGCAAAAAGGTTATAGAACATAATCTATAAATGAAAAGTGGTTAGTGGCAAATGCCACCGACTTTGTAAAATGAGTGTATGGTAGAGCAATCTATAGTCCTAGACCTACTAACCAACCGGTGATTGACTTTCTCGCATCCAAGACATTATAGGCAATGTGGGCTCATAAGATATGAAACGTGAAACGTGTGGGATTCACATCGAACATGAGTAAGAATGCAGGCTACGAGAATATTGCCCTACACTAGCATTGCCCATTTTTTTTACCTTACTACCACTTGCGTTATACGCCCGGAGATAGCGTAAATTGGCCTACACGCCTGGGGAGGATGTAAAATTGAATTTAGTGTAAAATTCATGATTTTAAATTATAGTGTAAAATATTTTAAATTATATTTGGTTAAAATCAAATAAAATTTATAAGACAAAGAGTATTAGGTGGTGGTTATCAAAAGTGGAGCAGCAGAAGGGCATGCCTGATAATTTATTTGTATAAATACAATAGCCTCAGTCTTCGCCACATCATAATAAAGCGATTATATCCAATCATTTATCACACAAGCTGTCACATCCCGACCGACGACGGAATCATCAGGGCAGACGAATGTGAATCAATTGTTTATAACACATGGAATTAAATAAATTGAAATAATACTAAATGCCCTCTTCATTGAATAATACTAATCAATCCATATATTACAATCAAACAAAAACTCATGTAAACATAACACAATTGTCTTTATTATTAACTAAGTCCAAGTCCTAAGTGAGCATGAAGAAGTCCACTAATTAGCATTACTGAAATCATGTGAAAAAGTAACGAGTCAACTGCCGTATTAGCTGATGACTAAAGACAGGTTTGAATACATGTATGGATTGATTAAAATGATTGAAAACAATTCAATTCATATGGAAATGTCAAGACTTATAATGCAATAGTGTAACATCAAAGACAAACCAACACAATCAAATCTAATGGCTGAATTGACTCGATCCGCAGACGAAGCCTTATAGAATGAATGATTATGGTTTCAATGCATGAATTAATAATTGTGTTATCATCAATTATATCTAATTATAAACACATAATTACAAGTAATAACATATCATGTCTTGAATTGAATTTAGAATGAAATAGAATAACAATGAGTATCAATGATTGAATATTGAATCATGTGATTTTCTTAAATATAAAACATAAAAAGGGCAATGAATACTCACATTATACAATGATGATTGTAGGGTTCATAAAAAATTTGGATGATTAAAACTCAAGGGTGATGTCCTAAAGGATAAAAAAACAATAATTTGATAGCGGAATTCATTACAAGAAGTTAGAATGTTTAGAGAATGCTAGAAGGCGAAAACTAGATTAAAAAGGGATTAGTACATAAATTTTAGATTCTGAACAGAATGTTTGGTACGTGTTTGAATAGATTTAAAAATATCAAACGGTTTTATAAAATTATAACAATTTACAGTACTAGTTTAGAGTCCTAGAAAACTTTCGTTTAGGAAAGTTTTTATGAAAAGACCCAAAACTAGATCAAGACAGCAGCGCAAGACAGAAGGTGGTGAAATATGCACTTATATTGTGAAGGCTGTTGTTGAGCCTTCCGATTGAGTTTGAAGGCGTATAAACTATCATTAAAAGTTAATTCGATAAAATTAATATTTTGAAGTCTGAGTTTACTCAAATTTAGTTTGTTATGATCAAGTTATGGCTAGTTTAAGTCAGACTATATTCTGTCAAAATTATAGTAAGGCACTTATATGCACTTTTAAAATTGTTAAAGCATTAAACGGGTTAGAAAAAATTTTAATTTGTCGATATATAATATATTAGACTTCATTTGAGTTATAAAAAATATTTCAAGACTTCGGTATTGTGACAACCCGGAAATTTTTTTTTTTAATATAATAATTAGGTGATTTTACAAATTAGTATTTATATTTTTTTTTATTGAATAATATTAATAATAATAAAACAATGATAATAATAATATATTATTATTATTAAAAATAATAATGTTAATAATAATAATAATAATAATAATAATGAAAATATTATTATTATTAATAATTTATAAGAATTTATTATTAATTTATAAAGTCCAAGGGGTGGTTTTTGTAAATTTTGAAACTTGAAATTAAATTTTAATACATAAAATGTTAAAGATGGAAAGTTGGGGGACCATTTCTGTAATTTTTCAAAAACCATTTCCCAAACCCCCGCCCGTCGACCCACTGTTCTCCGGCGAGACGCCGGCGTATCTCCGGCCAAGCCACAACCTCAAATAAACGCGATTTCATCTCAATTAAACAATACCGACACATCCTCGTGGATGACTCGAACCTACACCACCTTTCAATTTAGAAATCGGAGTGCGTTTGACAACCAATCCACTAAACCTAACCCACTTCGGCCGACCAACTCCATAATCGAGCACTAACCTAAACAATAATCAAAATAATGAAACACTAACAGTCGTGTGACTATTTAAAACCTTCCCTCGATCTCAATTCGATCAGAAAACACACAAAATCACCCGTTCGATTACCCTTTTTGTCGCGGACCTGCAACTCATTCAAAACCATACTTAAACACCTTATATACCCAAATTAACAGAGGGCTTTCAACCCTTAACATAATCCGAAGCTTCCTGTGTAATTAATTTGATTTTCATCAGCAATTCATCAACATTCGAATCCAAACTGAACCGCGACTTGTTCTTGACTGTTCTTGCCATCAAATCGAATCGAAACAGGTAATTGAATCTACTCACATACTCGTTTTACATAGGTATTAAAAGCCCTAACTTAATTCGTGTTAATATAAACGAATTGAACTTCAATTGAATCGATTTCGATTCTAGGGTTCATCGGATTTGGGGGAAATGAGGTTAAAGTGTTTAAATGATTTAAAAGCTGATTATTACCGCGGCCACGGCCTTTGGTTCACTGGTTTGGAGTGTGTGTTGCAGACTTGAGGTCCCGGGTTCGAACCCGGGGACCCTAACCTATTTTTTTTAATGCTTTCTAGCCTATAAAAAAATACATAAAAATATCTAAAAATTACAAAATAAATTCTATGAATTCTCCTTATTTTAGATATTACAAAATTATTTTCTGTAAATTTCTTTTATTTAAAAACCTTAATAAATTTTTATAAAATATTATTTATAAACACTTAAAATTATAAAAATTATTTTATAAACTCTGATTATTTTAAACCACCAAATTAATTTTCTGGAATTTATTTTAACATTAATTTATTTATTGTATTATTATCTTTTAAAAACAAATGATTTAATTAGTCCAATTATTATAAAATGGACTTTAAATAATAATTTAAATGGATATTATATTATTTTAATTATGGATTAATCATAATAAATGTAGGAATTATATTTTCACAAATTGCTTACAAATGTAATTGAATGTTATTTCTTATGAAATATATTTTAAATAATAATATAGATTAAGATCTTATTATTAATCGAAATACTATTTGTGATTATCCTTAGATAATTATAGATTACATAATTGAATCACATCGTTTTTATATTTAATACCATTCCAAAATACTTAAATATACATATAAAATCCTTCTAATAGAATCAAAATGTAAGTAATTATTTGATAAACTCAACACTTATTAATAATTACTTATTAATACATATATAACCCTATCAAAATCTTGTAATATATATACATCTATTTGTGTGCGTGTCGCACGTCAAACCAAACCAACCCAAATCCAACCAAATATATCTATTCACGTGGAACACATTTTAAAGACTTAGTTACAATTAATAATAGGTATTGATCGTGCTTGATCGTGCATTGCCTAATTCTTTGAAGTTCTTGTTCATATACATTACATCAATTCAAGGTGAGTTTCCGTGGCCCCTTTTTATGCTTTTATAATTGTTTCAATGTTTTCAAACTTGGGGGAAAAGTATGCTCACCCGTTTTCGATGCTGTAAAATTTACATACAATTTTCATACTTGGAATCGACGTGATACTATTCTTATATTCTAATACATACATGGTGTTATTCTATGATTCTTACAACCATTAATTCCCGGGTTTGGGAACCAACGGATAGGTATTGGTAGTACTACTGGGTTGACACCCCCACCCTTCGACGATTGGTTAACTTGTGAGTTACCAACACAGCTGCCAGTAATCAGGCCAAGGGTGAATATATTCCGACAAACTTATATGCATAACGTCATTAGGTTTGGTTGTCTTAAACACATGTTATGTGGTTTTTGCTTACAGTATGATTCCATATCAAATTCTATACAGCATCAACTACATGTTTTCAATTTAAACCTGCGGAACTCACCAACAATTATGTTGACCATTTTTGAGCATATCTTTTCAGGTAATCATAAACAAAGAGGATAGCTAGAGCTGATGCCTTAGCAGAGACCCCAGGATTTCAATAGATTGCATTTGTATTGTATATCATTTACTGTTATATCTGAACACTGTGTATATGGATTTTTAGAATTATTAAGACTATGATAGTCGTGGAACTGACTAACCACGACACAAGTCACCATTGTGTCGGGCGACGTCATGACACGAGGATTTTGCATGTAATATGTCTCTGTAATTATACCAAGTGTTATGACGATCCCGTCCGTCGCATCCTCGTGTTTCCGCTACAAGCGGGGGTGTGACAGATTGGTATCAGAGCCTTGGTTATAGAGATTTAGGTGGAGAATTCGACCTAGACTATAACCTAAGAACCTTCATATAGAATGCATGCTAGGGATTGTGTGCATTTGATTTTACCTAAATGTCTTTCATGATTTGCGTGACACATAGACACCTGTATTCTGGATTTCCTGGCAAAAGGCCCTCGGGCTAAGGCAAGCATATCGCATATATCTCATTACGAGACCTGGTATGCTTACCTGGGGATTTCTGGGATGAGTGATAAACTATGGTCAATACACAGATCTACAAGGCAAATGGGTCAATATATTAAGTCTATGAACTTAATATATAGGTATATTCCTATATACCTAATAATCTACAAGTATGTTCCTACATACTTGATTTTATACATGTACACGTGTTGTCTGAACATCCCGGGGAAGACATTATTACTCTCAGTCTTTCTCCATGGGATACTTTTATACTAAGAACTTTACGCTTGTATGCGCACAACATCATATTATTAGGGAACTTCGGTGATCACGCGTAGCGTCGATCTCGGATATTGAATCCGACCCTATCATTGTTATGACTGAAATCCTGAAAGTATGACGGATATGCAGTTACCATTAGACTTAATGTGCTTATATGCTTATTTGCTATTACATGCTATTATTGGAATACTGGCTCATGGACATAAGGACATTACATTATTTATGCTTGATGAATCTAGATAATACTATGATGTTAACTTGGGGTAAGTGGAGCTAGGGTGACCATGCAAGGTAAATTACCATTACGGGTGCACACGTAATTGCAATTCACCATGCATGAGAAGTCTGGTTAATCTTACCATGAGATAACGATCATGAGTATCACACGTTTCTATTCTATACCCTAGAGTGCTAGGGTCATAATTCTAATAAGTCCTTGTTGAAGGCAATCAAACATTATAAGTCCTTGTTAAAGGCAATCAAACATTATAAGTCCTTGTTGAAGGCAATCAAACATTATCAACACTTACTCAAGTCCTGTCCTACTTAGAGCCTTCATAGTATTTCCAATTATAATATTGACCTTATGAGAAATAACTCCACTTAGCGTTTCAGTAACTACTGATTAATGCTTAGAACGAAAGTGGAATACATAAATGTAGAGGAGTAATGATACTCTCTACACATACAAAACGTTATCCTTTAATATTATGCTAAGGATAAACGGATGTCACGTAACTGGTTTAGGCATCGTTTATGTATGCCACGGATGTGGTGGGAACGCTGCGGGGAACCTTATATATAAGCATCCTTGGTATACCAAGAATGTGTTTAAACTGGGCTACGTGATGATCCCGATTGACTGAGGCATGGATCGGTTTGGTTGTAAACTATACGTGTACGTTTTATGGATATTGCTACGTCACATTAAACTATTTACACTTTGGAAATGTTTTTTTTTCTACAGTCATCAATTCCCGTGTGGAACCGATGTATAGGTTTGACTGTAGCCGTTTATAACTGGTAAAACCGCCTATACAGAAGTATAGTTGTGGTGGCTCTTATTAAACTTATAGTACGTTATACTTTGGAATGATGCTAAGGAAAATTAAGTTGTTATGTAACTAGTTTAAGTATTATTCAAAGTATATCGTGGATGTGGTGGGAACGCTGCGGGGAACCCTATATATAAACATCACCGGTATACTAAGAATATGCTTAAACTAGGCTACGTAATGATCTTGATGGACCGAAGCATGGGTTATTGGAACTTGATGAATAGAATCATAAGTGAATCTTTTTATACTTTGATTCCTATCAAAGCACACACAAATCTTAAATCATAGTCAATGCATTGTGTGTCTAAATCAAATAATTTTCAATATGAGCTTTGAATCGTTATTCGTGGTTTTCAAAGTCTCGTCAAAGTCTGTGCCTTACCACTCAATACATGCAAGAGTGGGATGAGTATCTGCTTGTTGGAACGCATGTCTTTAACAAATTTGTAGCTGACTTAATGCTGTGATTAGTCGACGTACTCGCTTTGATTACACTCGGAACAACTCATTGTTTTTATGCCAAATCCCTGATTGTCATTTTCATGCTGTATAGCTCATATTACCCCAAATCTCATAAAGTATCTTAATGACATTTCAGGATGTCATCTATCAGCCCTTCTATTACTTCTTCTGAAAACGAATCGAAGCCTGAAAAGATTCTCTTAGCATACCTAGTACAAACATCTTCTAGTAGAAAATCTAACCCTGAGGAGGTGATGCTTGATGCACCAGACTCATTTGAAGAGGAAGAACCCATAGACCCTGTTGTGCACACTCTACCTGCTGTCGCCACTGCACCGATTAATCCCGTGGAGCCTAACCCTGCTGCACCTGTAGTTCCTATAGCATCTACAGTTGCAAGGAATGCCCCGAGGCAAGACCCCAACAAGTGAACAATGGAGGAGCCGTGAGACGGACGGCTCGAATTAGAGGGTTCCCGGCAAACCGGATTAAGATCTGGCCGCCCGCCGACGAGACCAACTTAGGGGGCAACTATCCTGACCTACCCCCGAGTCTCTCTAGTTCCTCCAGCAGTGATGACGACCAGGACTGACGTCACACGGGCACTAATGGAGAAATAATGACTGGAAAAAAAGTCATTTCTAGTTACTTCGTGCTTTATGTTTAGACCCATCTAAACTATGAGTATTTGCTTATTTGGGGTGTTACTTACGCGCTTGAAACCTTGGTATTTATAATGATGAAATGAATATTATTACTTTTGCTTTGTCATTGAGGTACTATCCTGAGAAGTCCATATATTCCCTTCGATTATGAATCGAATGTTCACATCTCATTGTGATATCGAATCATTTCTTATCTTTGATTTCGTCTTTCTGATTTAAATTATTCAAAATTTGAACACCATCATAATGAATTCTGCTATCTCGAACTTCGATCTTAAGCTTGTAATCATGATTTTTCCTTTGATACACTGATGTAACCTGAAATTTTCCGAATTCCTAATTGATAATAATTTTCCTTTCGTCATTAAGTTAAACTTCATACCGCTTGCACCGTGGGAAACGCAAGAGTTTTCAAGACAACCCATGACTAAGAACACTCGTATCTCCTAAATGATTATACCTCATCAAAGCAGGGGAGATCCCCTTACTTTGATGAATCACTATTGCGATAAATGGTTTTCCATTTGTTTGTTTTGTGAAATTTCATCCTCTGGATTAGGGTGACTTCCTTATCTTGAGGATTGACTTCAATTATTTACATTTCACAAATGACATGATCTCATCAAAATAGGATCGAAACCCGTATTTTGGTGACAAATGTCAACCCTCGATTGTTTTCTTGTTATTATCAAGATAAGCATAAATTCCATACCTTGATGACTGAATCTCAACTCTTGATCTTCAACCTACCATGGTTGTAATCAAGTAACAAGAAGGATGAACCGATGTTGGTAATTCGACCTACCAAGCCAAAGCATGATTTCTGAACCTGAAAGGAGACCCGATCGTATTAAGTTGATTTGGATTCCAAGCTTGGAGCACTTAAAATTCTTAAATCGATTTCTCTCCTTTTATCCTCATATTTTGACCTAGCTATATGGAAACATTTATTCCTTACTTATCAACTTTCATTTGAGTTATCATCAAAACGTGATTGTGCGATGGTAGCCTTCCTAAACAATCCCTCTGCTGAAGATATTATCAACTTATAAACATGACTTTCTAGTCACGTAAATGTTCTCAGCTGAACTAATGGTTTGTCAAACTGCGTATGTAAACAGAAATTGCTACCTTGCAAAACATGTTTTCAAATACTTTTCCTATTGTTCGCGTCACTTCTTGAATCACTTTGAATCCTTAAGCTTGAAAATCATTAAATTTCTATTTGAATATTGGAGAGAGTTACCAGTAAAGAGAGGAATTACTTTTAGACTGAGTTATTTGGAGCCAAAACATTCTTAATATATGTTGAACCCGTGTTCAGCAAAGATGGGGAGGAAATTGGTGTTAATTACATGGGCATGGAAATCACTGATCAAGTGAAAAAGAGAGAAAAGATGACAAAACTAAGAGAAGAAATAGCTGTACAGAAGGCCAAGGAGACAGAACTTAATAAAACTGTTCATGTTACAGAGGTAACGATGAGAGCAAAACAAATGCTAGCAACCATATCACACGAGATGAGATCTCCATTATCAAGGGTCGTTAAGCATAGTAGAAATTCTATCAACAACAAACTTGATAAAGATCAGAAACAACTTTTGAGTGTCATGTTGACTTCTGATGATCTAGTCCTGTAACTTATTAGTGACATCCTCGACTTTTCCTAAGTTGAGTCAGGAGTTCTGAGGTTGGAGGCCACAAAATTTAGGCCAAGAAGAGGTGATGTCCCAGTGGAGGTTAATGGTGATGTTTTACGGATTAGACAAATTCTCACCCACTTGATCAGCAATGCTATCGAGTTTACCCACCAAGGAAAGGTTCAGAGTAATCTTTATGTAAAAGCAAACCCATTATCTCACAACGTCGAGAAATTTACCTGCATCCATTTCAAATATTCGTACACCGTGGTACGACGTTAAAACATCAATCGTTATTCTGAATGATTGATTCATTTTCTGTTTTAATAACATTCTTAACCATTTTCGTGAACTCATTCCAAGATCTTTGCATAGTTATTATTTCTTTAGACCGATGTTTGGTCGAAGGAGAAATACCTATTCATGGGACATGCGATCAGATCGTTTCGTATGGTAACGTTTGGGATTCTTAAATTCCGACGGATAACCTTTCTTATCATTGTTGGTCTTATCTTGATCTCTACACATCACCTTACCACGAAATTATATTCTGGAAATTATGGATCGGAAAGTTAAACAACTAAAACATAGTAAGATTCCGATCGTAAAAGTTCGGTGGAACTCCCGGCGTGGTCCTGAGTTCACTTGGGAACGAGAGGACGAAATGATGCGCAAGTATCCTAACCTGTTCAAGGATGCTGCCAGTACATCTTAATTTTCGGGACGAAAATTCCTCTAACAGGGGGATGATGTGACAACCCGGAAATTTTTTTTTAATATAATAATTAGGTGATTTTACAAATTAGTATTTATATTTTTTTTATTGAATAATATTAATAATAATAAAAACAATGATAATAATAATATATTATTATTAAAAATAATAATGTTAATAATAATAATAATAATAATAATGAAAATATTATTATTATTAATAATTTATAAGAATTTATTATTAAATTTATAAAGTCCAAGGGGTGGTTTTTGTAAATTTTGAAACTTGAAATTAAATTTTAATACATAAAATGTTAAAGATGGAAAGTTGGGGGACCATTTCTGTAATTTTTCAAAAACCATTTCCCAAACCCCCGCCCGTCGACCCACTGTTCTCCGGCGAGACGCCGGCGTATCTCCGGCCAAGCCACAACCTCAAATAAACGCGATTTCATCTCAATTAAACAATACCGACACATCCTCGTGGATGACTCGAACCTACACCACCTTTCAATTTAGAAATCGGAGTGCGTTTGACAACCAATCCACTAAACCTAACCCACTTCGGCCGACCAACTCCATAATCGAGCACTAACCTAAACAATAATCAAAATAATGAAACACTAACAGTCGTGTGACTATTTAAAACCTTCCCTCGATCTCAATTCGATCAGAAAACACACAAAATCACCCGTTCGATTACCCTTTTTGTCACGGACCTGCAACTCATTCAAAACCATACTTAAACACCTTATATACCCAAATTAACAGAGGGCTTTCAACCCTTAACATAATCCGAAGCTTCCTGTGTAATTAATTTGATTTTCATCAGCAATTCATCAACATTCGAATCCAAACTGAACCGCGACTTGTTCTTGACTGTTCTTGCCATCAAATCGAATCGAAACAGGTAATTGAATCTACTCACATACTCGTTTTACATAGGTATTAAAAGCCCTAACTTAATTCGTGTTAATATAAACGAATTGAACTTCAATTGAATCGATTTCGATTCTAGGGTTCATCGGATTTGGGGGAAATGAGGTTAAAGTGTTTAAATGATTTAAAAGCTGATTATTACCGCGGCCACGGCCTTTGGTTCACTGGTTTGGAGTGTGTGTTGCAGACTTGAGGTCCCGGGTTCGAACCCGGGGACCCTAACCTATTTTTTTAATGCTTTCTAGCCTATAAAAAATACATAAAAATATCTAAAAATTACAAAAATAAATTCTATGAATTCTCCTTATTTAGATATTACAAAATTATTTTCTGTAAATTTCTTTTATTTAAAAACCTTAGTAAATTTTTATAAAATATTATTTATAAACACTTAAAAATTATAAAAATTATTTTATAAACTCTGATTATTTTAAAACCACCAAATTAATTTTCTGGAATTTATTTTAACATTAATTTATTTATTGTATTATTATCTTTTAAAAACAAATGATTTAATTAGTCCAATTATTATAAAATGGACTTTAAATAATAATTTAAATGGATATTATATTATTTTAATTATGGATTAATCATAATAAATGTAGGAATTATATTTTCACAAATTGCTTACAAATGTAATTGAATGTTATTTCTTATGAAATATATTTTAAATAATAATATAGATTAAGATCTTATTATTAATCGAAATACTATTTGTGATTATCCTTAGATAATTATAGATTACATAATTGAATCACATCGTTTTTATATTTAATACCATTCCAAAATACTTAAATATACATATAAAATCCTTCTAATAGAATCAAAATGTAAGTAATTATTTGATAAACTCAACACTTATTAATAATTACTTATTAATACATATATAACCCTATCAAAATCTTGTAATATATATACATCTATTTGTGTGCGTGTCGCACGTCAAACCAAACCAACCCAAAATCCAACCAAATATATCTATTCACGTGGAACACATTTTAAAGACTTAGTTACAATTAATAATAGGTATTGATCGTGCTTGATCGTGCATTGCCTAATTCTTTGAAGTTCTTGTTCATATACATTACATCAATTCAAGGTGAGTTTCCGTGGCCCCTTTTTATGCTTTTATAATTGTTTCAATGTTTTCAAACTTGGGGGAAAAGTATGCTCACCCGTTTTCGATGCTGTAAAATTTTACATACAATTTTCATACTTGGAATCGACGTGATACTATTCTTATATTCTAATACATACATGGTGTTATTCTATGATTCTTACAACCATTAATTCCCGGGTTTGGGAACCAACGGATAGGTATTGGTAGTACTACTGGGTTGACACCCCCACCCTTCGACGATTGGTTAACTTGTGAGTTACCAACACAGCTGCCAGCAATCAGGCCAAGGGTGAATATATTCCGACAAACTTATATGCATAACGTCATTAGGTTTGGTTGTCTTAAACACATGTTAGGTGGTTTTTGCTTACAGTATGATTCCATATCAAATTCTATACAGCATCAACTACATGTTTTCAATTTAAACCTGCGGAACTCACCAACAATTATGTTGACCATTTTTGAGCATATCTTTTCAGGTAATCATAAACAAAGAGGATAGCTAGAGCTGATGCCTTAGCAGAGACCCCCAGGATTTCAATAGATTGCATTTGTATTGTATATCATTTACTGTTATATCTGAACACTGTGTATATGGATTTTTAGAATTATTAAGACTATGATAGTCGTGGAACTGACTAACCACGACACAAGTCACCATTGTGTCGGGCGACGTCATGACACGAGGATTTTGCATGTAATATGTCTCTGTAATTATACCAAGTGTTATGACGATCCCGTCCGTCGCATCCTCGTGTTTCCGCTACAAGCGGGGGTGTGACAGGTATAGCCATCATTTAGAGAAACAATCTTGTGGAATAACTGAATGCGGTGGCATAGCCGTGCATGTGTAAACGGGATTCTTTGTTTACGTTAGCGTATTTTTAGCTTGATTTAGGAATATTAGTTATTGTTAGAAGGTTAGTGAATGTTAGAGGTTAACGATTAAAATAAAAATAGATTTAGTAGAAGAAATAATAAAAGTAAGAATACAAAGTCATGAGGACAATTGGATGTTAGGATGATTGAAACAATATATAAATACATAATATAAAAGCAATATAAGATTATCTTATTATTAGAAAATTATTGAAATTACTTGTAAAATAAATTTTTTTAAAATTGATCAACACCAAAGGATGAAAAAAATATTTGTGAGTGAGATTTTTAAAAAATGAACAAATGAAAAGTAAGCTCTAAAGTTTGTTTTATAGTAAAGGTTAGAAGGGGGTTATGAATGATATTAATGTTGAGTTACAAGTATTTCAAAAGGGAGCTATAATTGGTATTTAAAATAAATATAAACTTAAATAAAATAAATAAATAAAAGAATAATTACAATCTAAACTCTAAATTTATCAAAACACTAATTTTAATCAACTTATTTTTTATAAAATCTTTATAGACTTTATAAATCTCACAAAAATTTATAAATTTATTATTTATTTTAATTGAATATTTTAAAATCTTATAAATATCAATAACCTTTTAAAACTTTATTAATTTTATAATTAAATTAAATTGATTAAGTGACACGTTTATTGTATGTGGAACATAAAATAAATAAAATAACTAAATAATAAATTTGATCTACAACATTGAATCAACGGATTCGGGGTTTGGATTTATAGTTTGAAATGAGTTAAATATTACAGAAGCCAGACGTTATTCCGGTTTTAAGGTGAAGAGTCGTTTCCTTGCTCGTCATAGTTGGCATTCAATCCAGCCTCCCTCTACCATTATCTCACACCTAGTGCTTCATTCAAGGTGCAAGATTTTAACTCTCATATGATCTTTTATGAACTTTGAGTGATGTTTACTCGGAGCATTCATAATGATTTTCACATTCTCATCCTTATACTTAAATGTTATAAAAAGAGGCTAAAGAAAATACTTCAATTTGTTCTCTATCTGTATACCTCTACCCTATATTTGTAGAAGATAACAAACTAATCCATCATATTTAAGGCTCACTTATAGTTTTGGTGAGTGTTTGGGAATGGTAGAAAAAGAAAATATAATTATAAAAAGAAATAGAAATGTATTTTTTTAATTAGTTAGTGATTGATACGAGAATTGAGATGTGGAATTTTTTATAAGATAGAGATATAAATTTTAATTTTTTAATGAAAATAAGGATGAGAAAGCCACTGTGAATGTTTTTAATTAGAGGTTTTCCGTCTGTTTCTTTTTAATTTTGTTAGTCTTATTTTGTTAGATATATATATTGTTTAATTTTGATATTTAGTGGCTATTATTTTTTTTGTTGATATTTATTTATTTGTTTAACTAACTTAAAAAGGATTATTTAAATTAAAGTAAATTACGCGGATGGTCCTTGTTAATTTGGAAAACTATGGTGGATTTGATCCTTAAACTTAATTTTCACAGATTTTGTTTCGTGTCTATTTTTATAAATGGTTCCTGAATTTTCAAATTATATTAAAGGACTATTTTAAACTTTCAAAAACTACACCTTACATCCTTGAATTTATAAGAATTTGTCTTTTTATTCATCACAACCGTTTGTGTAATTTAAATAAAATCCAACAACCGTTGCGACCAACCCCCACCCTATAATCCCATACCTACATCATTGGTTATGGCCTAGGAATCGTGCAAACAATTGTTACGGGTGCAAATCGTAAAATTATATTATCTTTTATTTCCAACTATGTAATAGTAGAAGATTTATTAATAAAAATCCAATTGCATTATAATTTGGTTATTATATTATATATTAAAGAGTAAAATGTCATTTTCGTCTCTGACGTTTTGTTGAATTTACCGTTTCAATCCAAAAACTTTTTTTTGTCATTTCAGTCCTGTAGTTTACCAAATGTTGGCTCCATTTGCATCCATTCCACTAACTCCGTTAAGATCTCCGTTAAATATAAGGGTATTTAGTATTTTTCAACACTTTAATTAAAACAAAATAATTAATTAATATTTAATTAAAACAAAAAAAACATATGAAGCGACTGGTGAGACCAGACGTTTCGATTTAAGAGTTTAGATTAACTCTAAATTATTTTTTTCAATTGAGGTCTGCTGTGATATTTCAATTGATATTATTGTTTTGTTCGAAAGTGCACCATTATTCGATTGATATCTATTGTTGTCACATTTTGTTTGATTGAGGTCTATTGTTGTCACGTAACGTGACAATATCAGATCTCAATCAAACAAAATATGACAACAGGAGACCTTAATCCCACATTAGACCTCAATCGAATAGATATACATGTTAGAACAAAATATAAAGATTAATTAAATCTCAAAAATATACCCCAATCGAACAATATGAGTTAGAATGAATCAAATATTTAAACCGAAGCGTCCGGTCTCATTAGTCGATTCATATGTTTTTTTTAACTTTAATAGAATATTAATTGATTAAGTTGTTTTAATTGGATAATCAGAGTTTTAAAAAATACTAAAATACCCTCATATTTAACGAAAATCATAACGGAGTTAGTGAAGTGGATAAAAATGATAACATTTGATAAACTACAGTGACTGAAATGGTAAAAAAAGTTTTTAGATTGAAATGATAAATTTAACAAAACGCCAGGGACGAAAATGACATTTTACTCCATATTAAAAGTAAATAATATAGATATGTTTATACGATTAATGCACCAGTTAAGAAAGTTTCTAAGGATATATGTGGGTGTTATTAACACGACTAGCCTTGTTTCTAGTGTTTTTAGATGTCTTTATTTATGGTCTTAATACATTGTATCTTTTTTTAAGAACATCAAGTATAATGACCCTTAGTTGTTAGATTTGTTCACTTAAGTGCTTAACTAGAAATTACTTATGAAGCATAAATAATAAAATTAACTAAAATTAATAAATTTGATATATGGATTTGTATAGTCTTTTCCCTTATAAAAATGAAAGTCATTTTTCCACTGATGTTATAACATATATTGATTGAATTTTACGTAAATTAGCTGAAATATTAGCCACTTGATTAATAAAAGAAACTATCGACTTTAAGGTATTGAAACATTAAATAACAAACTTAGCCGGAAACTTGTGATATTACTTCATAATCTTCATCAAATTTACACTAATCAAAGTCACTTTCCAGGAACAAAGTTGGTGGCATAAGCCCAAGCGTTGTTAGCCACCGGATCGCTGACGTGATCAAACAAGTTCTCGATCGGGCCTTTTCCAGTAACGATGGCCTGAACGAAGAACCCGAACATCGAAAACATAGCCAATCGACCATTCTTAAGCTCCTTAACCTTCAATTCAGCAAATGCATCCGGGTCATCAGCCAAACCAAGTGGGTCAAAAGACCCACCTGGGTAAATCTTGTCGAGCCCTTCACCCAATGGGCCTCCACCAACGCGATACCCTTCAATGAGGCCCATAAGAACAACCTGACAAGCCCAGATAGCTAAGATGCTCTGAGCATGGATCAAGTTGGGGTTCCCGAGGTAGTCAAGCCCACCTTCTGAGAATATCTGGGAGCCCGCCTTGAACCAGACCGCTTCACCGAATTTGACACCGTTCTTTGCAAGAATCTCGGGGAACACGCACCCGAGTGCGCCGAGCATGGCCCACCGAGAGTGGATCACTTCAAGCTCACGGTTCTTAGCAAATGTCTCGGGATCAGCTGATAATCCAGCTGTGTCCCACCCATAATCACCGGGGAATTCTCCGGTTAGGTATGATGGGGTTTGCTCCGAGAACGGGCCCAAGTACTTGGGCCTGTCCAGCCCATACCTGTCAAAACATTAAAAAAAAAATTTAAGTTAGTTTATTGGTGTAATCTTATAAAGTTACAAACTATAAACAAGATTGTGTTAGCTTTCTTGTACCATATGCTTTGTGGTGCGCTTTTGACGGTTCGGCGCATGGTGAAGCGGCCGCCGTTGAAGCTACCGGTCTTCTTGACGAGCTCGTTTTGTGGCTTCAACGCCGCGGAGCCGGCGAATGCAGACTGTTGGATTGCAGAGGTCGCCATTTGAGTAAGGGGAAAGTGAACTGATGATAGATTGTTGAGGGTGTTTGTTGATGGTGGAGGATTGGATTGGATTGGAGAGTTATATATGGGACTTAAAAAGATTGAAGGATTAGGATGTGTACACGTCAGCGTTACCTGATTGGTTCATGGGATTTGGTACTGATTCTGAGAGGGTGAGATGATGGTTGTTCTTCTGCCACGTGGATATCAGATTTTTTTTTTTGTTTCCTTGGTTCTGAGGCGCAGGAAGACAATGCATGATTATGACGGAAGGAAATTGTGTCTTGTCTTGTAAATTGTGCATTAAAGGTTGTACCCCTTTTGTTTTAAAGTTATTCTGATTTTATGCTTTCTTCCACTATATATTACAGATAAAAAAGATTTTAACAGTAAGCAGTAGGCACTGTAAATATATGGTAATTGCTTGTTATAACTATATTTTTCATGGGTTTTAAGGTTTTAGGATACAAGTGCATATATAAATGAATTTTACAGGTTCTAGCTTATATATCATGATAAATTAATATATTATTTTTAGATTATTCTAAGGCAGTTATTACTTGGCATCTTTGAAAGCCATTCAACTCATATATTTCTTAAACCTTTATCATTTTAATTATTTATTTACTTAATTACTTGCTTACACTTTTGATAAATTATATAATATGAAATCATTCTACATATATAAATATTTAGTAGTTAAATGGTGGGAATAAGATCAAAACAATAGGATGTCAAGCCTTTTTTTTTTGTGCAATGATACCTTGTTCTTTGTGCAGTACATCTTTTACATAGACTAAAGCACATCAAAACATTAGGGACCAAAAGCTGATTGACTGATCATACATTGCAAGTACCCACCACCATCATCATCATCTCAATCACAAAAATCCTAACATGCAGCAAAACCAGTGATCCCTTCACTCCATAGGTGAAGGACCATCTTCCAATATGCCCTCGGCTGCAACACTTCCAACATGATTGCGGTCACCATCAACTTATCAGCATCAGGAAAACTTCTATGCTGCATCAAGATTCCTTCAACTGAAGAACCACCCATCGAAACATCCAAGCTTTCTTGCCTTAACGGAAGCACTTGCTCAAACCCGCCTTCGTAACTTTCAGCTTCGGGTCCATAACACCTGCGCGAAGCTTGAAAAAGAGCGGTTTCCTTAAGAACCTCAAGGGTTTCCTCATCGGTCAAGCCCTTAGCCACGGTTGTCTGGCTTATGGCTTCCCAGTCATCTTGATTGGCAGCGTTCTTCCAGCATTCTTCTAGAAGACTCGTGTTGCACCTCAGGAAGGAGAGACTAGTCCATGCAAACACATCGAATGCACACAGAGCCAGTTGTTTGTTTTGAATATTGAGGCATAGTTGAATCAGGTCTGCTGGTGGGAGAAGCTTATGTGATAGCTCTTGTGTTTCATCTTCAGGAACCAGTTTCAAAATTTCTTGCTGCAAAGTAATAAGTTTATGCATGTGAAGTAATCGATGATATAGTTGGTATGTTCCAGACAATCGTTATAAAAAATGTTAAACTAGAGGCGCCAAGATGGGAGCCAAGCGGGTTGGGTGAAGGGACAAATCAGGTTCAGAACTTCAGATACAATTACTACATGTTATCTAGATTTAGAAAGTTGTATGCTTAAAGATTAGACTTTAAGCAACTTTCAACCCATTTGACTCGCCCCTTGGTGGCAATTTTTATTTAATTTGACCACATTTGTGTGTATGAGATAAAATATCAGCCCATATCAACCAATTTGTACATGCCGAAGTTGCCGGCTCTAAGTAGAACTATTAAGTTTGATCGTAAATGTCAATGTAAGTACTGAAAAACATATTACACACCGGAGGCAACGTACCTGCAATTTCAGAATCCTTAAATCAGCTTCAATGCGCTTCAATTTTGTATCATAATCACCACTTTTCCCTGCATGTACAAAATCATATGTAGTCAGCCACTATGAATTCAGGTGCTCAGAAGCCATCTAAAGAGACAGTATGATTGTTGAAGCACTTAAAGTCAGAAGAAACAAGTGGAAATGGGAATTTAGCCATTGAAGATACCGGTCAATGGTCATTCTTACCAAATTTTCACCCATGATATCCCAAGGTACAAGAATAATCAAATGCAAAAAAATGACGTCAATTTCAGCCCATTTACATGTAAACGTATTGATTTTAGTTATATTTTATGACTTGTGAATAGGGTTGTAAACAAACCAAACGGACACAAACGAGGACTTGCGCGTGTTCGATCGTTTAAGTTTAACCGAGCAAACAAATGATCACGAACACTTAAACGAATAAACCACAACTTATGAGAAAACTACGAGAACCATAGGTTATGACTATGTAACTATGAGTTACGTATATGTAACTACGAGTTACCTATGTAAAACTATGAGTAATGTATATCTAACTTATAAAGTTACATATATGTAACTCACTCTTCGTTCCGTCATGAATGCATGGATTTAAATTAAATATATATATATATATATATAATTAACTAAAATAATAGGGTCATAATTTACTCAAATAACCTTTAGACAATAAAAAAAACGGTTTATAAATTGTGTGATCGGCTAGAGGCGGTTTTTCGTGTTTTTTCATAAGTTGGTGGTTTACTTTGGAACCCTCCACTATATATAATATTTGTGCATAAATGAACATACATTAACAAGCAGTGTACTGAACATAAATGAACAATTAAGATACTTGGTTGTGTTCCTTTATTTAACTGAACAAACATAAAATCTTGTTCATGTTCCTTTGTTTAAGTAACGAGCCTCTCACCAAAAGGTACGTTGAATATTCGGTTTCTTTACAAGCACCGAAAGCATTAATATCCAAGTCATTGTTCTTTCAGGATTTTAGCATTAACACCAACTGCTTTTGGATCCATAAAGATAACGACGAATACAAAAAAGTGCACTGCCTAAGTCATGACTACTGCGGTGAGCAATTGAGTTAAGCTTCTGAATCGTTGACAATTTAATTGATCACAGAGGTCATATGCAGAAAACCAACGTAAAAGTTTCAAGTACAGAAGACAAACCTGCCACAGCAGCAATCTTTGAGAGATTTAAAAGCCGCCTTCTGTCGGCCAATGTTAGTTCAATTTTAGCCTCGTAAGACGTGGGGTCCACAACTTCAGAAATTGAACCATCACCATCAGAAAGTGCCAAACCATGAAGAGTTTCAGAAGCCGCTGAAGACTGCTGTAGAAATATCTCATGAAGCCAGAGGAGATCTGGGTGCTCCTTTAAAATATAGCCAGCTCTTCTGGAAACTCTTCCCCGAGTCTCATAAGTTTAGAGAATTGTTTGTTGTTGTACATTTGTTTAAACACAAAATTACTAAATCCTCCTTTTGGGCCCATGCTGTCATGCTGCATGAATAAATATTCAGTTATAAGGCACCAAAACAAAGACAACAGTTGAATTTTCTTGGTTCTGAAAATTACAAAAAAAATTACTCGGTTTCTATTTGTTCCTGTTCAAGTACACCAGCCAATCTTAATCCAAATATAGGAAGTAGCAAATTAAGCGGTTTAGGAGGGTGGGTAACGGATCAAAACAGACTCGGGCCAAACAAGTAAATATTTTGTACGGGCCAAAACAGTTATAGTTCTGGTTCTGGTCAGGTTGTGTTTGCCCAAAATACCTTTGTCCAAACAATTTATATCTTTACAAATAATTGATGTGTCGAATATGATGACACAAATTACATTATTTCAATAATAATAATATTCACTTTTTGGGAAAAAAAAGATTTAGGATGTTTTTTTACTTTTACATACACTTTGGCCGTCTTTTAACCTTGCCGTTTGAGCTAGTTTTTTAATTTTACCAGTACCCAATAATAAAAACTGAAATAACCCATTCATAAGTAAGAGGATCAAAATTGCCATCTCTAGTAAATATGATGATACTTGTTGAGACATACCAAAAGAGTGTGTGCAGTTGTGCTTGGATTAGAGGGAAAGGGCAAGTAGCAGGGCATAGGAAAAGGATACTGTTGTAACCACACAAATTCAAGGATGGCTAAATAAACCAATTGCATAACTTGTCTGATTCCTTACCATTAGACTTCTAAGTAGCTCCAAATCATTGTGATCAAAGCACAAATTCCAAAGAGTTTGGTATCCCTCGTGCCGTTTTGCAATAGCCAGCAAATTATGCAAAAGTTTTTGAGTGATTTCTTTGTTTTGCTCTTCCACCACTTCACTTGAACTCTGAAGACACCAAAAATATCAGTAAATGTGTCAATCAAGCTTCAATTATTTTAAGCTTCACATTGTCAATCAAGCTTCAATTATTTTAAGCTTCAAATATCGGTAAATGTTTGTTTGTTTGTTTGTTAATTGTCAAAAAGATCTTGAACTGTTTTACCTGGTTAAAACTCTTCACTTGTTGATAGAGTGAATGAAGAAGCACATCTCTTCTATTCCAATACTCTTCTAATAAACCACCATGTTCTTCTTCACGTTCAACTTTAGCTCTGATGGCACCAGAGTATGCTTCAAGTAATACTTTAACCAAAACTTCTAACTGAGAATGGAACTCCAATTTTGAAGATATAACAAGGTGGTCCATTTCAGGTTCAGTTAACAAATGAAGCATAAAAGATGCAAGAGTCCACATCCCACTCCTTACTACAGCCTGACAATACCACGGTGCTAGT
Source organism: Flaveria linearis (assembly GCA_024085815.1). Classification (NCBI taxonomy): domain Eukaryota; kingdom Viridiplantae; phylum Streptophyta; class Magnoliopsida; order Asterales; family Asteraceae; genus Flaveria; species Flaveria linearis. The sequence goes on along the minus strand of CM044004.1, from coordinate 80,940,863 downwards.
CCTTCAGGTGAGGGGTACCACATGTGATTCTCATCCTTGTAGTTCATTGATGTATTTAATAAGGTCGCACACATGCTAGACAATTCACATGCTCTTTGGAGCTGAAATGTGAATGGCATCTCTTCACTAATTATGAGACTTAACTTTTTCTCCAAGCAATGAAACACTTCTTCAAGTTCAGATACCTTACTGTAGAACACTTCTGCATTATCTCTATCCATTAAAAAGACCGTATTTTGACGCGCTTTTACACCAACTAGCTGAATCAGGTCCCAAATAGAACCAGAAAGGTCGTTCTGTGAGTTGGAATTGGTAAAGGCAACTCCAGTTGAGGTCTGCTGTTTAATCAGGTTCTGGAGCTCCCTGAGTTGAATCATGGCAGCAAGCTTTTCACCATGCTCCATTATGATCTGCAAGGATTTCCCTGATAAAAAAAGAAGAAAAAAACTGAGACTTACTGATAATAAGAAAATACACAAAGATATAAATTGGTGAATGCTCGTAGCAAGTAGTTAAAGATACCGGCTGAAAAATCTAGAGGTGTAATTTATATAGAACATATAAATAACAAAGCCGTTTATCCCAAACTAACTAGGGTAGGCTAAAAGTGAAACAAAAATAACTGAAGTTGCAGAGAATAGCTGGATTGGGTTTCATGATGGGTCAAAACAGTCAGTTTAGAAAGCAAATTGAATGGGCCAATGGGTCATGGGTAAAATGGGCTGAGCTGAGTTAGGTGAATTCATTTATTATTTTTCTTTTTCAAATTTCACAAATACCATAGAAAAATCAAAAATTATTTCTAATTAACAGAAATTAAAGAAATTAAAAATATGGTCCTAAGAACAACTGTGTGCCTTACTGCCTTATAATTGTTATTTATTAGTAAGAAAAAATATAATATGATTCTGTGTATAAAATATACACTTATTGTAGAGCTGACTCATATAAAAATATTCTTACTCACAAAAAATTAGAAAAATTAACACACAGTTTTGTAAAAAAAATAAAAATTATGTGTATCATGTAGGAGGCACAACCACTTCAGCGTAGCACCATAGCCACTGGTTATTTGAGCTATTTTTATGTGTATGGTAGATATTACCAGGTCTAAACAAACTATAAAATGCAGTAACACAGAAGGAAATATTTAAAGGTAAACTCTCTGAGTTTTAATTTCACCACCAGAAGATTGTCATTTCAGCTTCAAAACATGCTGTAGCATAATTCACAAATGAAACAAAAGGATAGAGATAAATATACTTCTTAACCCACTCACCTACAAAAAATTGCAGTCGAAAAGAAAGTTTATTCTGTTCTTTCTAAAGTCATAGAAAAACTTTGAATGAAGTGTAACAGATTGCACATGATACATATGGGCAACAGTTGACAAGAGAAGGTTGTGGATGATGCATGCATTATTTGTCTCAAATAACAGGTGTAAATGCTTTTTTTAATTTGGGTTTCGACCCAAAACCCATGCCCAACCCATCTATGACCCATATATACTTTAATGTGAACCACTTCCTCAGTTTCTCTTGGGGTATGCAGCAACAATCTTTGTGGCACATACCTATCAACATTTCTCTGTTTATCACTCTATTTTCTTCATAAACTGATTTTGTGCATTTGTCAATAATGGTTAAGTAAAAGCTCCTAGAAGGGTATTCAACAGCAATAAAAAAATGAGTAGAATGCAAACAATATGATCAGTAATCATACTCTGTCGAGCAGACAATTCTTCATGGCATTTAGACAGGGCAAGAAACTGTAGAAACTTTTTATGTTTTTGCTGCTTATCTAAGAGCTGTGTAGATACAACAGATAGAGCCAAATCTCTGCACCCCTAGTAGTCGTCCAATGCTTAGCTAAGGTGTCAACAATTGATTTGCTAACCCTAGCAAACACATTTGTCTCTCCATCCCTTTCAAATGCCCCTGAATTCTGAAGTTTAGTCAGTGTACCATTGACATCACCAGATTGAAGAAACTCATGAAAAAACTGAGCCAGTAAAGCTTCAGATTCTTCATCCTGTGCAGTCCGGTGTGCAATTCCAGTAAAAATAGACCGTTGTCTATCTCCTGAATCCCATGCTTCTGAACTAGCCCTTCTTGGAGCAATGTTTCCTGCAAAAGAAACATTTGTGGATTCTTCTTTAGAGCTTCCTTTACGTGACAAACTTCTTTCAGGCGGCTCCACTCCGCCAAGCAAAACCGCCTTCTCAGGGATGGCCCAAACTCCAGCTTTCTCTGTGAGAACAGCCCAGGCGCCATCTTCACCATCATCAGTAGGGAAAATGGAAGCATCTAGAACTTTCCCAGCATCATAAGGTAGATCAAATTTATAAAGCCGGCTATTGTTACTCCAGTAACGTGTAACTGTTGCAGTTCCATCACCAGATAGTACAATCGAAGATCCAGAAGGTTTTCCACCAACTTTCAACCTCATAGAGAATAAAAAGTCTTCATCTTCTACTCTGGCTTTTGGAATTATTACTTCAATTGGGGATCTTTTCTCCAAGACTTTATCGACACGGTAACTAGATTCTGATAACACATCAATCCCAGATTTGTATTGCATGGTTAGAAGAGAGTATTCTATGTAGCTTGAACTGGTGGCCCTATCCTTGCAAAAAGTAGCAACAAGAACAGTTATAGCTTTCCTGTTATTATCTATTTGCATATCAAGAGGCCAGATTTTCTTTTGCCCAGCTAGACCCTTTTGTATACCAACATCACCATCATTCCCTACTATTTCATGAGACCAAATCTTTGAAAGACCAAAATCAGGGAAAAGATCAACAGAGAAACACTGTATTTCATGATCAGTTAACAACAAAAACCTCCTTTTCGATTCTTTCGCAGAAATATAGGATTCATGCCAAATCATAGTCCTCAAGTAACCCTTAGGACCAGAGAATTGGCTTCCTGGGATGATACAGTTATGGACTCTTGACTCTGAATGCCAGCAGGCGAGCAAATGAATTTACAAAGTTGGCCATTAGAACTACATGCAAGAGCAATACAGAAATACTTCTTATCAGGAACAGCAGAAGCAATCAAAGAATTATAAGAAATACGTTGCTGTTTGTTTAAGGTGGCTATAGAGTCTGATCGATCAATGTGAGTAAATGAAGGTGAGGAAGAATATATGTCAGGACAGTATACAAGGGCTTGAGTTTTCTTATTGCATAAGAGAACACCAACAGAACTTCTTTGTTGAAGAATCTTGTTTTTAAACAATGTATTGTGGTCCCAATCAATAAAACAGAGTAGCCATGCACTACCAGAAGGCTTGTTAATATCTCCTTCTTCAAGTATGTTGGAAGGAAGTTTAAGAACAATACATTTTCTAGAAGCTGCTGGTGATAAATAGCTCCAGATGAAAAGTTTGCTTCCACATATAATCCATGCCAGTGAGGTCCCCTTGTCCATCCCACCAGATATGCTTGTATCACCTGTATACATTAGGTCAGCATGACATCACAACACAAAAAATGATAGCCTTTCAGGAAACTGAATCATGTGTACAAACCAGAAAGATGTTTCTGCAACATGTTAGCTTGTTCATCACGAACTACTTGTGGAACTTCTCCAACATATACAGGTTGAGTGGGGTCTACATCATCCCCTTTGTCACTTTTTTTCACGGTTGGGATTCTAAGAAAAATAAATAAAAGTTTAAGATTTGTATAGAAAACAATTACTATATTCAAGAACATCCATCTAAATAACATGTGTGTTCACTAAATATGAAAGCTCTGTTGATGTAAAACCAGTCCACACTAGTCACTTAAGCACCTATTGCTTCATCAAAATTTTTAGAATAAGACGGTCAGTGTGCATAATAAACAAGATATTTCTAGAACATACAACCCGTTTCTCATTTCATATGACTAGATACTGAACCCCTATACATCACCCCTAACAAACACCATGGCTAATTCTGACCCGAGATACGAGACAATAAAATTCCTCCAATACACTTATTATTGAACTTTATCTAAACAACTCAAAAATATGAAAATAATAGAACTACGTATTCTCCAAAGAGCGTAAATATGCTATGACATCATGAAATACGTCAATGAACAATGAGAATAGAATGTAATTCCCATGACAGATTGACGTGATGAAATGCAAAATTTACAACACAAAATGCAAAACTAACAGGAAATGAACACAAAAAGCACATAAACATAAACACATTCTGTAAATTAGCTACTTACATAGAATATTTATGTTAAAATAACAAGTACCAAAAGTCTATGACAAGTAGCTAATTTCCCATGACAGATTGGCATAATAAAATCTTCCTCGAAACTTAACAGCTCTACTAAATAATCCTTTGCTCACATTTATAAACTCATTGCAGGAAATTCCATGGTGTATTCAATCAACAATCGACATAAGCATGCATTCGTTCAAATAAAATTATTCTTCTCCGCCACAATAAACATCTTAACATGACCTTAAGATGCTAAAGCTAGGGCTCCCCAAATTTCATACTACCATTGTCTACCATACCTTATCACATAAGAATAGCATTCAATGTGCATACCATAGAGTTCAATGTATTTGTCTAAATCCTTCCAAAAAGTTAATCCACGCTTTGATCTTACAACTAAATCAGTACACAACTACACATATAGCAATCTAAAGAAGTAAACCAGTAAACAAACAGAATGCACGCAAATCAACGACTAGCAATCTAGCCTCATCCGCAAAACTAACGTAAACGTCCCACCGTAGCATTCATTTGCACCATTACATAGCGATCTGGTCTATTTAGCATTTATCAATCCAAACACACTTAACAACTTACGAAAACTACCGATAATACATCAAAATGATCTATACAATCAACTCACTTCAGTAGTTTACCTAGCACGTACAGACAACCGAGATGCCCAAGGAGCTGGAGTGCCGGTGGTTGGTCGCTCCGGGATGGAATTCTCCGTCACCGGCTTTCGGTTTTCGACGAGAGGAGTCGCCGGAGAACCATTACCGGCGGGAGAATACGTCGGAACTGATCGATCCTTCCTAGAGGTGTTGGATTTCTTGATACCTGGGGAAAACATTGCTTAACAATGGTGAAATGAGCTGAAGCAATTGAGTATATGAAGAGGTTTAGGGCTTTAGAGTCTCTGCTACTGTGAATGTATGTAATTTCGCTGTTTATTGCAGTCATTTAGAAGCACTTAGCTGATCCGTTTTCAAACGAGTCACGATATTTTTAAACTGCACTTTTTAGAAGCACTTATCCCATAAAGATCCTTGATCTGCCTTTTCATTAAATTTACCTTCTTGAGTTTTCTTCAGAGCGAAAAATCGATGTTAGAGACAAAGAACGCGACGTATAAGATGATATATAAATGATTAGAAACGAAAGAAGGAGAGCATGACATGTTTAACATAGTCAAAGCAAGAGAAAGTAGGAGACAGAGCGCGAGAATGGTGAAGTTCATAAATGTTACGGATGGAAAGGTTTTGGTGAAGGAAAGAGACATCAAAGAGATATGGAAAACTTACTTCGATAATATTTTCAACATAAGAAACCCAAATCAACAAACTGAGATAGATAAAACAACCAAAAAACGCAACAAAACAAATGTTATTGTAGAAGCATCACAGCAGACGAAGTTACGAGAGCTATGAAGAAAATGGAAAGGGCTAAAGTGGTGGGGCCAGACAACATACCGATTGAAGTGTGGAAATGCCTGGGAGATGAGGGTCTCCAATGGCTAACAGATTTATTCAACACTATCTTTAAGACAGGGAAAATGTCAGACCAGTGGAGAACTAGTGTCATAGTCCCCATATATAAGAAAAAAGGAGATGTCCAATGTTGCGAAAACTACAGAGGAATAAAGCTATTGAGTCACACGATAAAATTATAGGAAAGAGTTATTGACACGAGAATTAGACGGGAAACCCAGATAGCGATAAACCAATTTAGATTTATGCCAGGACGCTCTACAACAGAAGCCATACACTTTATAAGGAGGATAATGGAGAAATATAGAGAAAAGAAAAGGGACCTCCATACAGTATTCATCGATCTAGAAAAGGCCTATGTTCCGCGTCAACTAATTTGGGAAAGTCTACGACTTAGAAATATACCAGAGAGGTATATCAAAATAATCAAGAATATGTATGACGGGGCAAAACGTGTGTGCGAGCACCGGTCGGAGACACAGACTCCTTCGCAGTGGAAGTGGGACTCCACCAAGGATCGGCACTGAGCCCATTTCTCTTCACAGTAGTGCTGGATGAGATGATAAAGTCTATACAACAGCCAGTTCCGTGACGCATGCTCTTTGCGAATGATATTTCTTAATATCAAAATCTAAAATGATGCTTAACGACAGGCTAGAACAGTGGATAGCAGCACTAGAGCGCAGAGGCTTAAGGATAAGTCGCTCTAAGACATAATACATGCATTGTAACTTTAGTGGTGAGGCTGAAGAGAAAACACAAATCAGTATCCAGGGTATGGCGGTCCCACGAACGTCTAGGTTCAAATACATGGGCTCGTACCTGCAGGAGGACGGAGAGATACACAGCGATGTAGCTCACCGTGTTCAAGCAGAATGGTGCAAGTGGAGAGCAGCATCAGGGATTCTATGTGATAAGAGGTTTCCAGCAAAACTAAAGGGAAAACTATACAGAGTGGCAGTACGCCCAACTATGTTATACGAAAACAGACTGTTGGGTCATAAAGAAATCGCACGAGAAACAAATAGAGGTAGCGAAAATGCGAATGTTGAGGTGGATGTGTGGACACACAAGACTGGATCGGATAAAAATGAAGTGTTTCGACATAAGCTAGAAGTGGCTTGTATCGCAGATAAAATACGAGAGGGAAGATTAATATGGTTTGGGCATGTGAAGAGGAGAACAATGTCAGCACATCATCTTAGAGGGTAAGAGAAGTAGAAAAAGACCTAGGTTGACATGGGACGAGATAATTAGGCGAGATATGGTACACTTGCACCTCTCTGAGCACATGATCGAGAATAGGAGTGAGTGGAGGTATAGAATTAAAATTAAGGACTTTTAGTGGGATCTGTGGGTAGGAAGGGTTAATGAAGACATGTTGCGGGGCCTGATGTGCACGTTGTCCACATCTGTCATTTATAGGTGAAACTTACTGCCTCTCTCTGATGTATGCTTTTTCATTTTCTTATTCTTTTAGGTGATTTATTACTGTATGTTGTGTGCTGTGAGCTTTATGATATATTATATGCTAAGGATATATTATATGCTGACTTACTATCGTTATGGCTTTTGTTATTGAGTTGGGGGTCTCTTTGGAAGCAGTCTCTCTACCTACCAAGATAGAGGAAATACTCGCCACAACCTACCCCCCAGACCCTGCTCTTGGATGAAACATACTGGGTTTGTTTGTTTGTTTGTTTGTTTTTAGAAGCACTTAGCTGATCCGTTGTCAGGGGCGTGAAGGGGAGACCCGACCCACGTGGTTGTCCACTCTGTTCGTGAACACTGCAACAGGGGGTGCGTCGGGACGTGATGGTGGTGGCGTGAGGGGCATATATCGCGAGTGAAATGTAACCATTAGAATCAGGGCCGGTTCAATATTGTTAACAACGGTACGATGGGATTGGAGCCCCCAAGTTAAGGGCTCATTTAAAAAAAATATATTGGGTCTCATTTTTAAAAAATCATAAATACACAAAGCTCTAAATTTTTTAATCTCACTATAAATTTTTTAATCTCACCATAAATCTATAAAGCTCCATTTAAAAAATGATCATTAATGAATTTACATCATATAAAGCTAGAAAAATAAATTTAACCAAACCATCTATAAATGCAAATATATAATTAAAAAAAATTAACTACGCAATATATAAACGTTTTAGTTTATTATTGTCGGTCTCAATCGTAGATGAAGAATGAGGGTTTTAATTAAAAAATTTGAATAATGCCCTGTTTTTTTCGTTCGATTGGGACCCTAAAAAACGTTTAGCGGGCCCTGGTTTGAACATGTGGATAGAGCCGCTCACATCATACGTAGATAGAGCTCATGATAGCATCATGCACAATACCCAGTCTTAATGGGTGTTTGGTAGTGTTTTTTTACTTCCCTTTTTACTTATTAATTTTTAAAAAGTTATTTTATAGTATGTTGGTAATGTGATGGTTATGAGGAAAATAAGTTAATAAGTCACTCCATACTAACTTATTAACTTATTGAAAAAGTCAATAAGTCAATAAGTTGTTTTAAGAAGCAATCCCAAACACGCCCTTAATGTGAAAATTTATAAGACTATGTGTTGTGGTTTAACTAGTTTTTTTGCTAAAATGTCAGATAGGTGACATATAGGCAAAAGTGAACTCACTAATGCCACTTTTAAATCAAGTGTTATTGTTTTGACTAATTGTAATTGCTACTCAGTCATTTTTTTAACTTAATATATAATACGCATATATAAATTTAATTAAAAAACCCACACAATAAAATACTATGACATTTAATCTTGTCAGTTGTGCGCCTCTGCATGACCTCGTTCTAGTGGTTGTCGTCGTCTAAGTGGTTACGGTCTTGATGTTTGATTGTGCTCAACTAAAAGTTTTACCTCCACGCGAACAAGTTTGATAATTAGTGCCTCATCCGCCTCCCAATAAGATAAATTGTTGAGTAGTTGATTCATTTTTTAATATAAAAAGTTATAGAGTAAATTATGATAAAGTATTTTTTAAAATAATAAAAAAAGTTTATAATCTTGAATGTATACAGAAAAGCGTTAAAGCCTTGGCGCTGATTGTCCACAACGCACCCTTTCAGTATTTAGTAGTGGTTGTAGCGAATAATGCTTTTCACGTCATCCCTGTTGGCGAGCCCAATTTTGTTCCCACCACGTAGAGTCTAATGTTCCTTTTACCATTCCAGGGTTAAATAGTATCACAACTATGTTTAAGTTTGTGTTTAATGTGGCAAACTATTCACGTATAGTCGTATAGTCGTTTCATACTAAAGTGAGATGAATTGTTAAGTGATCACTATCTTATTTAGTGAAACAAAAGTTGCCATGTGACTGATATTTATTTAGCAAGGTGTTTTGTAGATTGTGATTATTACTTTGAACTAGTGAGATGAATAAGGTGATTATTACTTTTGAGAAAGCGAGACGTTGACTCAAGCAAGTATGAATTTGTTTTGAATAAATAATTTTATGTGCAAGACCTACGTAACTGAGTTAGTGTTATAACATGTTCACAATGACAAGTTCATGTGAAAGGAGTTCATATGCAAGACCTAATAAAGTGTTTTGTAGATTGTGATTACCAGATGAATAAATAAGCTTACTTACCCGTGATTAATAGTTTGAATTAGACGCTAATCAGTGAACGGTGGTTTTTAAACATGTTTTAATGACTATGATTAATAGAGATGTTTTTAGACAACTGGTGCAAAAGAGTTTGACTTTAATGGTAGGTGTTGTTTGACTAAGGGCATGGGCGTAAGTCATGGGCATTTGGTGTTATAGTTCACGTGAGGTAGCAGTGGTGTTAAAGCTCAAGTGAGGTGGCAATGGTGTTAAAGTTAATACATGTGGTAAAATGGTGAGTCTCATGATGAAATCTAGTAAAGCATAATGAAACCAAAGTTAGATATTAGTCAAAACAGAAATGAGTATTGAACATTGTTCTGTGAGACGCATTGAGGACAAGGTTTTGAGGTGAAAAGCTTTAGGTAACTAAAGCGTATCACTCGGGCAAATAATCACAGCAAATATCTCACTGTGATGCGATTATTTGCATGATTATGGTGATTAAATATGTGGCGTGTTAATGTATTTTTTTTCAAAGTGATGAAGTTGAGGTATGTTGGTGTTTAATGTTGTCATTTGGTTGTTCACAAGCCGAATCGAACCTAGCAAAGGTCTCCTCAAACTCACTTGGTTTACAAATCGAACAGCTTGGTTTGGTTCGAACTTATAAAATGGAGGGACGTGTTAACACTCGATCTTGGTTCGGGTTATAACCAAGCACTTGGTTCAGCTCGATTTCGCTTGGTCTCGAAACTAAAACTTAGAACAAAGATATATACAAAATACAAATTTAGAACATACAAAATAAGTTAAACAATTTAACAAAAATACATACAAAATCACCTCAAGGGAAAACAAATTTAAAACATAATTTAACTTCCAACTCAAACTCAAATATTAAGAACTCTCGTTTTCAGAAGAGTTATGGTTAAACTCACGCCCATCGACACTGAAACACGTAAAAATAAATAAGAAAAATAATGAAGCAAATCAAACCTTAAGAAGCAAGCTTGAATATATCTATGACGTCTAACTCCAACATTACAGTTTGAGTGGGCTCTCGTTGATCAGAATGCTCGCTGCTCACGTACGAACATGTCCACGTGTTCATATCATCTCTTGCATTTTTATATATCTTTGGCTTAAGACGCTCGTGTTTTTATTTGTGGTTGTGTGGTGGTGTTTTAGAAATTTTGTGTCATTTCTTATGTGGTTGTTTGGCACTCTAGGTGGAAACTTTATTTGAATGGTTTATTTTGTTTTTGATTGTGTGTTCATAGTCTTTGTAATGTATTTGTGAAATGCTTGTTATGAATCAGAAATGAAACGGAAACTAACATGTTGAATTTTCTACATAAATTAGTCGGTATGTTGACTAATTATACATGTATATGCGTATAATATTTATGAGTGGAAGTTGTTTATGTGCAAGTTTTCTTAAGCTAAATTCATGAAAGAACCGTAAACTTGGTAAAAAAATTTTGAATGTTTATTAATCAAATGTCAATATTAGAATCCAAATAATAATGACCCTAAATGAATCTTATATATAGAATAAAATTATTATGATTGGAATTACGTATAAGTAATAACTATAAGTAATAAAACGATAATATGAACTTTTTAAATTTTTTTGTTTTTTTCAAAGATAAAGTAAAGATTTAGTTTCAAAATAACGTTTTAAAGAAATTATTTTTAAAAGTTTTTCTTACTATAACTTCCTATTTTAATTATTTTTTATAGAAATTTACTTTAAAAAAAACAGTTTTAAAATATTACGTAAAAATAGTTTGATTTTTTAGAAAAACTTCTTTTTATAAAATATTTCCATAATATAACATTAATAAAAAGATTTTTTTTCTTAATGTATCAAAAACTAATTATAATGTAAAAATAAATAAATAATATTATTAGTAATTAATATAGTTGTTTAATAAAAAAGATAAGCGGAAAAAGTTTGATAAGAATGAATTTGAGCTGACATGTGACACATTATTAAAGTAGGAAGATTTAAGGATCATAATTATTGGTAACTAAGGATTTCATCTAAATAAAGTGTTTAAGTTCCCGAATATCTTAAATATAGCCCTCTTACTAATGTTATATATAAACAACTTAATAATGCTATAGTTATGAGGATTACATCTAAATAGGGTGTTTAAGTTCAGATTTCTTTAGCATAATCTCATAACCCGCACAACCATAAGTTAACAATGTTAGTACATGGTGATTTATGAGTTTCATGAGACTTTTTATCGAGAAGGTTTCCAGAATGAATTAGTTTGAAACAAAGTGAAACATTACAACGGATAACTAATACACTTACTGGTATCGAGTTTTGTTGTGAATGGATAGAAGTGTTAACATATCAAGAACCCAAGTTATTGATCCTCTAGTCCTCTAACTCAAATGATAGCATGAATTTGGTATGTTGAGTTATGATCTCATTGTAAGTTTTTTTCGGGACAAAAAAAGTACTAGATTGGGGAGTTTGACATATGAGAATTTTATGAATGAATCGAACTCTGAAATATGTATATTTATGTAAAAATGAAGTATTTTGTGCATTTTTTTACATGTTACGGGTTGTACACATGGAATACACGAAACCAAGCACGAATGCGATAGGAGTCATGGAAATCAAGAAAATGTGATTTGGAGTTGGCATAGTCTTACAACCTAGTATGTATCTTTACACCAAGCAGAAAACTTAAAACTTCTAAAATTTGTTAGTGTGAGTGAATTAACATGTTACCCTTTCGCGTGGTGAAAGATGAGTTGTTCAATCACATAAATCCGTCCGAGTTAATTTTCATTGAAGAACAAAATGTATTTAATCGCTGGTGTTGAGTGATGAATTGATATTATGTATGACCACATAATATATGATCACACCAATCATTGTAAATGATTTGGTTTTGTATTGTTAAAGGATCATTTGTATCGTTAAACAATTATGTTAATAACATTATGCTCATGTGGTGCATGAGTGTAATGACCAAATCAAAGAGTTGTCAAGTTAAACTGAATCTTTATGTGATTATATTTTCTCCCACTGAACTTATTGATTTTATCCGCACAAGATGCATTTTAATTTAACAAACATCAAATCAAATTCAGATGTTAAATTATGTTGAACAATCAATTTGAACCAAAAGTCATCCAACAAACTCTCAAATGTTCGACATCAGACTCGTCTTTCTAGCTCAAAATAATATATTTATAGACTCTCTTTTACATCTTTGATCAGTAGTTCGACACCAACCAATATAGCATCTAAAAGACAAGCCACCCTATTGAGACGAGCATTTGAACAACCCTCCTCTAAAAATTTAGACACTGCCAAACAAGTGATGGTGAACCTCAACACAAACAACTCAATATATGTATACACATTAATACAAGTTGTTTGAAAAAATATCGTGTCAAAGTAAAATGATATTTTTAAGCCTGGATGAGAATGTATATAACAATTTAGATCATTATATTTATTAGAGGTGGCAAAAGAAATCCAAAGATGTGATTTTGGGTCATAATGGGTGTTTTAAAAATAAAGATGAATTAGAATGTATTAAATAAAAAACACAAGGGGGTCAAGATGGGTTAAAAGCCTTTTTGGAAAAAAAGAAACATAGATCAAGATGTGTTTTCAAAATTAAATCTACAAGTCTAAGTCAATGTTTCTTTCACTCAAATTGATCGCATCCGTCGCACAAGACACCACCGCAACACCAACACCACACCACCGCCGGTCCACCATGTAACATTTCGTATTTTTGTTAACTAAGAGTTAATTTCGTTATTCTTATAAGGGTCATGGTTGTCAATCTGGAAATTTATGGGTGATTTATACTTATTTCTTAGTTGTTAAAAAAAAGTAATAATTAAAATATTAAATTGTGCAATAATAATAACTATGATAACATTAATAATAGTAACAATCATAATAAGTTATAATAATGATAATAATACTAAAAATAATAACTAACATAATAGTAATAATAATAATATAATAATAATATAATAATAATAATAATAATAATAATGATGATGATGATGATGATAAACTATAGTAACGATGTTACAAATAATAATAATACTAGTAATAACAATAATCTATAAAAAAAATTATCAATATAAAGGTGTTTAAAACTTAAATAGGATTAGAGGGGTGGTTTTTGCCATTTTATAAACTTTAAAACGGAAGTTTGGGCATAAAATAGTAAATTATTAAAACGCAGGGACCATTTGTGTAATTTTTGAAACACAAACCCCCACCCCCATTTCTTCCCCGTTTTTCCGGCCGATTCCCCGCCACAATCGAGCACTAACACTCTATAATAATCAAATTAATTGCACTTACACGAACGTTTAATCGTTTCTAAGCTTCCATCGAATTCAATTTAGTATGAAACACGCACAAACACCATATTTGATCCTCTCCTCGGTCGCGACCTGCAACTTAATCGAGATCCATGTTCGAAGCTAAATTAATCATAATTGATGGGGGCTTTTGTTCATGGAAGGCATTGGAAGCTTTCTGTACAAGAAATTTGATTATGATCATCACTCGCACCTTAACCCGTTTTCACCATAATCGCGACTTGTTCTTCATCCGTGGCCATCGATTTCTAACATCTTTCGAGTAATTAAACACATCCCCCTACTCGAAATCATCTAGGGAAGCAAGCCCTATGTTTAATTTCGTTATCATAATCATCTTGATGTTCAATTGGAATCAAATTGATTCTAGGGTTTATTGAATTTGGGGTTCTCTTCGTGGGAGTGCTTATAAGCTATGGAAACCGAGAAAAACCGCGGTTGTATGCCTTGGTTCACCGGTTCCCGACTCACAATCTAACTTGGAGGTCCTGGGTTCGACCCCGGGCACCCCCATATTTTTTTATGTTTTTTAGCCTTTGAATAAATTGTGAAAGAATCAGATTAAATATAAAATTCATTTTATAAAATTCCAATATTTTTAAATCATCTAATTATTTTTCTGGAATTTATCTTAACATTATTTATTTATTTATTTTATTATTATCTTTTAAAACAAATAATATAATTAGTTTAATTTCTTACAACATAGATTTCAAATATGATTTATCTTTTAAATTATTATATGTTCAATAATGTATCTAAGTTATTCTCTTGTTCTTTTTAGCTTAATAATTATTATTTGTTTTAAATATTATAAAATGGTCATTTAATATTTTTGCATCTTATCAAATCATTATTTGTTTAAATAACAAGTATATTATTGACTAAATATGGATTTTTATTGGGACTTTATTACAAATGGTATTATACAAAATAAACTTTATGTAATAATTTGAGAAATTATTATTATATTAATGGACTCTATACTTAAAGATTAATATTGATGATTATAGAAATTTTATATTTTATAATGTTACAAATTATTTACAAATATTACTTCTTATAAAATATACTTTAACAAATGGTTTAGATTAATATTGTTGCTATTAATCTATATATTATTCTAATTATTTGTAAATAATTATAACGATTTATTTACACATTAGATTATATCAATATTTATACTCGAAGGCACTTCTAAATATTTAAATCTAATGGATCAAAATCTAAATAATTATTTGTAAACTTATTACTTATCAAAACCCCATAATTCTATCTAAAATCTAATCCTTGTTTGAACGTTAATCTTATTATTAACCTTAAACTTATAATATATATTTAGGTGCCTTGTAATAGCATACTTTGGATAATCTTTTATATCATCTTGTAATGCTTATATCCATGTGAGTTTTCCTTGCCTCTTTTACTTTATTTTATACTATTTTGGGGTGAAACATGATACTTATACATCATACACTTATAAACGTTTGAGACTTGTAAAGCACTTGCAAATTCATATTTTTGCCATGGTTATTTGTGTGTTGTAAGTGATTATATGAGATACATAGTTTGTTTACAATCATTAACTATTGCTAGCCTGGTGACGTCTTAGATCTTTGGGCCTGACAAGCCTATTTAGTGCTAAAGTCGATGTATTGCCGACTCCTAGGAGTCGTATGCTTGTGCACTAGGGAACCAAATACACTTAGCCAATCTTATATACTTGTAATCAAGTCGAGGTTTGGTTGTAAAGATATGTGTTCTATAACCTTACTAGCTTATAACCTTTGACATGAATTGCTACTTGTAATCTTTTCATATTATGTATGAAAACCTTGGAAACTCACCAACTATTTATAATTGACCTTTTATTTTTATCATGTTTCAAGAAAACCCCCAAGTTTAAAGTGAACTTATGTTGCTGGCATAATCTAGGACTTGGACCTAGTTAATAAAATCAATTGATTATACTGTGTTATGTCATGTTGAAACTTATCTCATTATTGAGACTTATGCTTGTGATGTACCTTTCAAACTTATGAATAATGTATATTTGGATTTAATAATAGCGTTACGTGGCTGTTAACAATCGTAACCCTCACATCTCGATGATTCCGCCGTCAAGGTTGGGATGTGAAAGATTGGTATCAGAGCCCATAACCATAGGGATTTAGGTTATTAGAAATGGTGACCTAGGCTATAGGTTATGCATGAACCTTACAGAATAATGTTTATATTATTGTAAATATATACATTGTTTGCATGCTACATAATGCTATACCTTCTTATGTGCAATTTGATGCTTTAGCATAGGATTGCCTAAACATTGTTACTTATCTCCCTAAACTTATATCTCACTCTTTGATTCTCCCCGATAAATAAAACTTTCTTAATCTTATTCTCGACGACGCATGGAATCTTATGCTTATGCTTATGACTTGGATCTTTAGACGATATGTCTAATCTATATAAATCTCATCAAGGTTTTGATTTCATGAACCTAAGAAATATTGTGTGACACATAGACACCTGTATTCTGGTTTTTCCTGTCAAAAAAGCCTTCGGGCTAAGGTAAGCGTTTCGCATAAATCCTACGGGACTAGTTACGCTCACCTGGGGATTTCTGGGATGTGTGATAAACTATGGTCAACATACACAAGTTTCTAAGGCGAATGGGTCAATTTACCTTGACGTGTCAACGTTTTCAAATGGTAATGCGTTACCAAATGGAACCATTCCGAATGCCTTATAACTTTTGACTTACCCTTGTTTAACTTAAAACCTTGTTATTCTTCCTTTCCCGTGTCTAACTCATTTTGTATATTCCAGCATGTCTCGTCATGGAAAGCGTGGAAGTTCCGATCGTAAGCTAGCCGCCATGATTGCTCGACAAATGGCTGCTGTCATCCCGACCATGGTTGCTGAACTCAATAGCACTTTGATGACCAATTCTAGCAACAATGGGAATGGTCAAGGAGAAAATAGTGCTAACCAAGGGCGCAACAACCAAACTTGCACTTTCAAGCACTTTAGCTCTTGCAAGCCCACTAGTTTTAGTGGCAAGGAAAGAGCCACCGGTCTCCTTGAGTGGTTCGAGAGCATGGAGAACACTTTTGTCAACTGTGAGTGTCCCGAGGCACTCAAAGTTCGTTATGCCACTAGTATGCTCCAACAAAGGGCACTTACCCGGTGGAATAGCGAGAAGAAGAATCGAGGAGCTGATGCTATTTTGGCACTTACTTGGGAAGAGTTCAAGAACATCGCCATCGTGAAGTTCTTTCCGAGAAGCGAACTGCAAAAGCTGGAGGAAGAGTTTTAGAACTTGAAGCAGGATGGTGGTGACCATTTGGCCTACTCAACTAGGCATCATGAGTTGAGTTTACTATTGCCCTATATGGTCGACACTGTCCCCCGTAACATTGAGAAGTTCATAAAGGGTGTACACCCCAAATCCAAGATGTTGTGGTGGGTAGCCGACCCACAACCTTGGAGGAAGCCATCACTATCACCGCTCAACTCACCGAGAACCATATACGAGCGGGCACCATGTCTGTGAAGGGTGCAAAGAAGGTGGAAAATACGGCTACTGAGGCCGTTAAGGAGACTAAAGTTGAACCTTCCCACAACAACAACAACAACAAGAAGCGCAAGTTTACACCGGCACGCAACTATGCCGTGGCTGCACCCAAACAATCCCAAAGACAACTTGTACCTGTCGCTGCACCTATGGCACAAGTGCCTGGGGCTAGAGCCTATGCTGGTCCTCAACCTATGTGCAACACGTGTAGGTATCATCATCCGGAAAATCAACCATGCCGTATCTGTACCTTATGCGATAAATATGGTCACTGGGTGGCGACTTGTCACCGTGCACCTAACAACGCCGCAATGGTCACGAACTGTGCTTGCTACAACTGTGGGGACCTGGTCATTTCCGCCCACAATGCCCTCGTCTGGTGGGTAATGTTCCACAAGCCCGAGGACGTGCTTTTAACATCAACGCAAATCAAGCACAAGCCAACAACGATGTGGTGAATGGTACGTTAATTTACCTTTAACTTTTGCGACCTAATTCTTTTCATGCGTTACTTGTATCATTAATACCTTAAAAAATTGAACAGGTATGTTTCTTATTAATAAGACGTATGCCTATGTCCTATTTGATTCTGGAGCCGATAAGAGTTTTGTTTCATTAGAGTTTGAACCTATACTTGCTAAGCCACATACGAAACTAGAAAGACCTCTCACCATTGAAGTTGCCAATGGAGAGCCGATCACCGTGGATGTCGTTATCCGTGATTGCATCTTAAGTCTTGACACACACGACTTTCTTATTGATCTCATTCTTATGAAACTTGAAAGCTTCGACGTCATCATTGGTATGGATTGGTTAGCCAAACACCATGCCGAGATCATTTGTTTCGAGAAGTGCATTCGTATACCGTTACCCTCTGGGGATACTTTGAAAGTGTTCGGTGAAAAATCTTCCAAAGGACTTAAACTCATGTCTTGCACTCAAGCCCGAAAGTGCTTAAGCAAGAAGTATATGGCCTTCTTGGCTTACTTGGTCAACACAAAAGTCAAAGGGAAAGAACTTAAGGATGTCCCTATCGTACGAGACTTTCCTGAAGTATTTCCCGATGACCTTAGTGGTTTACCTCCCGTGCATGAAGTCGAGTTTAAAATTGACTTGATACCAGGAGCAAACCCCGTGGCTAAGTCACCATATCGGCTTGCACCATCGGAAATGCAAGAACTCGTTAGTCAACTTCAAGAGCTAACCAAGAAAGGTTTCATTCGTCCTAGTTCTTCGCCTTGGGGTGCACCTGTTCTATTTGTAAAGAAGAAAGATGGGTCGTTTCGCATGTGCATCGACTATCGTGAGCTTAACAAGCTTACCATCAAGAATCAATATCCTCTTCCTCGCATCGATGACTTGTTTGATCAACTTCAAGAAGCTGCTATATTCTCGAAGATTGATCTACGTTCTGGATATCATCAATTACGAGTCCATGATGATGACATCCCAAAGACCGCGTTCCGTACTCGTTATGGGCACTATGAGTTTATGGTGATGCCTTTTGGCTTAACTAATGCTCCTGCTATTTTCATGGATCTCATAAACCGAGTATGCAAGCCTTATCTAGATAAGTTTGTGATCGGCTTCATTGATGACATACTTATCTACTCCAAGACTAACACCGAGCATGAACTGCATTTGCGACAAGTTCTTGAGTTGTTGAAGAAAGAGCAATTGTACGCGAAATTCTCGAAGTGTGACTTCTGGCTCGAGGAAGTTCAATTTCTAGGACACGTGGTGAATAACCAAGGAATTCACGTTGACCCTGCAAAGGTGGAAGCTGTGAAGAATTGGTGTGTTCCCACGACTCCGACCGAGATTCGTTCTTTCCTTGGTCTTGCTGGTTATTACCGGCGATTCATCGCCAACTTTTCAAGGATCGTGAAGCCACTCACTTCCTTGACACAAAAGAATAAACCATTCGAGTGGGGGCCCGAGCGAGAGGAAGCTTTTGAAGCGTTAAAGCACAAACTATGCAATGCTCCTATCTGACCCTACCCGATGGAAACGATGATTTCACCGTATATTGTGATGCTTCAAAACAAGACCTTGGTTGTGTTCTTATGCCACGAGGAAAGGTCATAGCTTATGTATCGAGACAACTGAAGGTTCACGAGGTGAATTACATAACACACGATCTCAAGCTTGGTGCTGTTGTTTTTGCTTTGAAGATTTGGAGACATTACCTTTATGGTACGCAATGTATAGTTTACACCGATCATAAAAGCCTTCTACACGTTTTTAATCAAAAAGATCTCAATATGAGACAAAGTCGTTGGGTTGAGTTGATTAGTGATTATGACTGTGACATTCGTTACCATCCTGGGAAGGCAAATGTCGTAGCCGATGCACTAAGTCGTAAAGTCCATAACAAGATGACCTCGTTCCAAGAAATTCGTGATCGACGATAATGGTTTGATACTTTGAGATGATTCAATACTGAAATTCGACTAGATGTCAACAAGGCTACCGTACTGCTACAAAACTTGAGAATAGATAGTGACATCGAGTCTAGTATCTTGAAGGCTCAACAAATGGTCCAACAAGAAGGAAGAATGAAAGATGAGCCGGAGCATAACCTTCTAACTCAACTGGAGAAGAAACCTAATGGGTTGATGTATTTCGCGAATCGAATTTGGGTTCCAAATCATGATAATCTTCGTACCCTTGTCATGGACGAAGCTCATCAAACTCGTTATTCTATTCATCCTGGCTCCTATAAGATGTACATGGACCTGCGTGGTCATTATTGGTGGCCTGGAATGAAGAAAGACGTAGCGACTTATGTAGCTAAGTGCCTCACGTGTACGAAGGTTAAAGTCGAACACCAACGTCCAAGTGGATTACTTGAACAACCCGAGATTCCTATGTGGAAGTGGGAACATATATCTATGGACTTCATAACTAAGCTACCCCGAACCTCTCGTGGTCACGATAGCATATGGGTGATCGTCGACCGGCTGACCAAGTCGGCGCATTTTGTACCCATACGTGACACTTACAAGACATCAAGGTTGGCTCGTATATACGTTGATGAAATTGTAAGTCGTCATGGGGTACCTCTGCACATCATATCCGACCGAGACGCTCGTTTCACTTCGCATTTTTGGTCGTCTATGCAAGAACTCTTGGGAACTCATTGGATCTAAACATGGCTTACCATCCCCAAACTGATGGTCAAACCGAGCGAACCATCCAAACCTTGGAGGATTTGCTACGCCTTTGTGTCCTTGACTTTGGTGGTGATTGGGATACGCATCTACCGCTAGCGGAATTTTCGTATAACAATAGTTACCACTCGAGTATCAAGATGGCACCATTCGAAGCACTTTATGGTCATAAATGTCGTTCACCGATCTGCTGGACCGACATTGGTGAAAACTTCATCACTGGTCCTGAACTCATACAAGAGACGACCGATAAAGTTTTTATCATCCGAAAGAACCTTGAAGTGGCAAGAAGTCAACAAAAGAGCTATGCTGATAAGCGACGTAACCCATTGGAATTTCAAGTTGGGGAGATGGTTCTTCATAAAGTTTCACCGTGGAAGGGTGTTGTTCGCTTTGGAAGGAAGGGTAAACTGGCTCTAAGATTTGTAGGACCTTTCAAGATTCTGAAAAGGATTAGGAAAGTGGCTTACAAACTGGAATTACCTTCCGACCTTAGTGGAGTTCATCCTATGTTCCATGTCTCGAATTTGAGGAAGTGTCTGGCTGACGAAGGTCTTCATGTTCCGTTGGATGACATCCAGATCGACGAGTCATTACACTTTGTTGAGAAACCCGTTAAAGTTATGGATCGCATTATGAAGAAGACTAGAACCACCACTACCCCAATCGTCAAGGTTCGTTGGGAGAATAAGCGTGGCGCTGAATTTACTTGGGAACGTGAGGAGCACATGAAGAAGAAATACCCGTATTTATTTGTATAGTTTCATTTTTAATTTCGGGACGAAATTCTTTTAAGTTGGGGAGACTGTAACATTTCGTATTTTTGTTAACTAAGAGTTAATTTCATTATTCTTATAAGGGTCATGGTTGTCAATCTGGAAATTTATGGGTGATTTATACTTATTCTTAGTTGTTAAAAAAAGTAATAATTAAGATATTAAATTGTGCAATAACAATAACTATGATAACATTAATAATAGTAACAATCATAATAATTTATAATAATGATAATAACTAGTTACGGATGTCGCGCGTTGCTACGGCAATGTAAGCCTTAGTGTTCGGCTAGTAAACAGTTTAAGCGTCGCTGAGGTGCGAGGCCCAAATCCAAAACCATGAAGTACAGAAAACAACAAACTATTCGTCAATCGTAATTCTTCATAATGCGAAATCATACCAAACCTTTACTAATTAGGAAAACAACGACTAACTGGTTTAACCACGTGACGATTGGTCAGTATAATCCCACGGCTCTTGTCAACAACAAACCCCGTGGCGTAGCTCGCACCGGCCGATTTGGTATCAAACGCCCTACAAGCGGTGGTCCGGAGCACCACCATAAGGTCATAATGACCAAAACAATGAGGACTTATATCATAGATAGTCAAAAACACAACACATTTTAGAGCAGAAAAGTAGAAGAAAGTGTATGATTTACATTATGAAGATGTGAGATTAGTTAAGATAACCCAAGTGACATATAAAGTGTATATATAGTTAATATACTGGTCGGTTTTAGAGGGTAGACAAAAAGAAACACAAGTATATACAGATAAGAAAATATGGAAAGACTAATAAGCTTTATTGATTTACCAAAACCATAGAACTCTTCAGCTTCAGCAGGCTTGTAGTTGTATGTTTCAGATGCCGATTTCCAGAGTCATATTTCTTCTTTGAATCAGAGTTAAGTACCGTATTGGACGCATGTTTTATCCTAAGAAATTTCTCTTGAGCATCAGCCTGAGTTTCAAAAGTTCAAAAATTTTGTCAAACATTCACAACGGGCGATTGGGTGATATATCAGAACTTTGTTCTTATAACAGCAGTGCATACAATGGGTCCACCACTAATACAGTGTAACAAATTTTATTACTCTAGATAGATAAAGTACATGGTTCTTCTACTTGCAAGTATCTTAAATCTACACAACTCATATTCACAAAATGCTGTTTATGGCACACTTATCATCCAAAAATTAAAGAATCAAAATACCCTAAAAAATCTCATGAATTACACAAGATGTGAATCACTATGAAGAGATAAACAATGCAAATCACTAACTAATTGACCAAAAATTCAAGTAAATCAAAGAAATTGATAAATACCTCTTTCTTAACATCAGGATGATACTTCAAAGGAAGTTTCCTATAAGCCCTTTTCATCTCAGCAGAGTAGCAGAAGGAGAAACCCCAAAACCTCCTACAAACAAAATCAACACCATCACTAATCCACTCACAATCATAAACACCCCTAAATCACACAAATACTTAAAATCACACAAATACTTAAAAATGACCAATACCTCTCCTTACGATCTTGCAATCCTTGCAGATAACTCTTATAATGATTCTCGCCTTCTGTCTGGTCACCGGAGACGAAACCGACACATCGGGCTCCCGATTAAGCCCCGATTTAGGGCTGCAACACATATCACACCGTCACTATCACTTACTTTCTCTCTCTAGATAATAGCAGAAATGGAGACGGGGAGGCACCGGTGTCGCGATCTAAGGACCGAGCCTTGATCCGTCGGTGATGAAGATGCTCTGATGATGATGAAAGTTCTGATGAAGATGAAAGGATAAAGTAGATGAGTAGGTGGAAACTTGTTGGAGATGCAACATATAGGAAATACCATAAATACCCCCACCGACCAAAGGTATTAATATGAATAGATAATACTAAAAATAATAACTAACATAATAGTAGTAATAATAATAATAATAATAATAATAATAATAATGATAAACTATAGTAACGATGTTACAAATAATAATAATACTAGTAATAACAATAATCCATAAAAAAATTATTAATATAAAGGTGTTTAAAACTTAAATAGGATTAGAGGGGTGGTTTTTGCCATTTTATAAACTTTAAAACGAAAGTTTGGGCATAAAATAGCAAATTATTAAAACGTAGGGACCATTTGTGTAATTTTTGAAACCCAAACCCCCACCCCTATTTCTTCCCGTTTTTTCGGCCGATTCCCCGCCACAATCGAGCACTAACACTCTATAATAATCAAATTAGTTGCACTTATACGAACGTTTAATCGTTTCTAATCTTCCATCGAATTCAATTTAGTATGAAACACGCACAAACACCACATTTGATCCTCTCATCGGTCGCGACCTGCAACTTAATCGAGATCCATGTTCGAAGCTAAATTAATCATAATCGATAGGGGGCTTTTGTTCATGGAAGGCATTGGAATCTTCCTGTACAAGGAATTTGATTATGATCATCACTCGCACCTCAACCCATTTTCACCATAATCGCGACTTGTTCTTCATCCGTGGCCATCGATTTCTAACATCTTTCGGGTAATTAAACACATCCCCCTACTCGAAATCATCTAGGGAAGCAAAGCCCTGTGTTTAATTTCGTTATCATAATCATCTTGATGTTCAATTGGAATCAAATTGATTCTAGGGTTTATATTGAATTTGGGGTTCTCTTCGTGGCAGTGCTTATAAGCTATGGAAACCGAGAAAAACCACGGTTGTATGCCTTGGTTCACCGGTTCCCGACTCACAATCTAACTTGGAGGTCCTGGGTTCGACCCCGGGCACCCCATATTTTTATGTTTTTTTAGCCTTTAAATAAATTGTGAAAAAATCAGATTAAATATAAAATTCATTTTATAAAATTCCAATATTTTTAAAATCATCTAATTATTTTTCTGGAATTTATCTTAACATTATTTATTTATTTATTTTATTATTATCTTTTAAAACAAATAATATAATTAGTTTAATTTCTTACAACATAGATTTCAAATATGATTTATCTTTTAAATCATTATATGTTCAATGTATCTAAGTTATTCTCTTGTTTTTTTAGCTTAATAATTATTATTTGTTACAAATATTATAAAATGGTCATTTAATATTTTTGCATCTTATCAAATCATTATTTGTTTAAATAACAAGTATATTATTGACTAAATATGGATTTTATTGAGACTTTATTACAAATGATATTATACAAAATAAACTTTATGTAATAATTTGAGAAATTATTATTATATTAATGGACTCTATACTTAAAGATTAATATTGATGATTATAGAAATTTTATATTTTAAAATGTTACATATTATTTACAAATATTACTTCTTATAAAATATACTTTAACAAATGGTTTAGATTAATATTGTTGCTATTAATCTATATATTATTCTAATTATTTGTAAATAATTATAAAGATTTATTTACACATTAGATTATATCAATATTTATACTCGAAGGCACTTCTAAAATATTTAAATCTAATGGATCAAATCTAAATAATTATTTGTAAACTTATTACTTATCAAAACCCCATAATTCTATCTAAAATCTAATCCTTGTTTGAACGTTAATCTTATTATAACCTTAAACTTATAATATATATTTAGGTGCCTTGTAATGGCATACTTTGGATAATCTTTTATATCATCTTGTAATGCTTATATCCATGTGAGTTTTCCTTGCCTCTTTTTACTTTATTTCATACTATTTTGGGGTGAAACATGATACTTATACATCATACACTTATAAACGTTTGAGACTTGTAAAGCACTTGCAAATTCATATTTTTGTCATGGTTATTTGTGTGTTGTAAGTGATTATACGAGATACATAGTTTGTTTACAATCATTAACTATTGCTAGCCTGGCGACGTCTTAGATCTTTGGGCCTGACAAGCCTATTTGGTGCTAAAGTCGATGTATTGCCGACTCCTAGGAGCCGTATGCTTGTGCACTAGGGAACCAAATACACTTAGCCAATCTTATATACTTGTAATCAAGTCGAGGTTTGGTTGTAAAGATATGTGTTCTATAACCTTACTAGCTTATAACCTTTGACATGAATTGCTACTTGTAATCTTTTCATATTATGTATGAAAACCTTGGAAACTCACCAACTATTTATAGTTGACCTTTTATTTTTATCATGTTTCAAGAAAACCCTCAAGTTTAAAGTGAACTTATGTTGCTGGCATAATCTAGGACTTGGACCTAGTTAATAAAATCAGTTGATTATACTGTGTTATGTCATGTTGAAACTTATCTCATTATTGAGACTTATGCTTGTGATGTACCTTTCAAACTTATGAATAATGTATATTTGGATTTAATAATAGCGTTACGTGGCTGTTAACAATCGTAACCCTCACATCTCGATGATTCCGCCGTCAAGGTTGGGATGTGACGGATTGGTATCAGAGCCCATAACCATAGGGATTTAGGTTATTAGAAATGGTGACCTAGACTATAGGTTATGCATGAACCTTACAGAATAATGTTTATATTACTGTAAATATATACATTGTTTGCATGCTACATAATGCTATACCTTCTTATGTGCAATTTGATGCTTTAGCATAGGATTGCCTAAACATTGTTACTTATCTCCCTAAACTTATATCTCACTCTTTGATTCTCCCCGATAAATAAAACTTTCTTAATCTTATTCTCGACGACGCATGGAATCTTATGCTTATGCTTATGACTTGGATCTTTAGACGATATGTCTAATCTATATAAATCTGATCAAGGTTTTGATTTCATGAACCTAAGAAATATTATGTGACACATAGATACCTGTATTCTGGTTTTTCCTGTCAAAAAGCCTTCGGGCTAAGGTAAGCATTTCGCATAAATCCTACGGGACTAGTTACGCTTACCTGGGGATTTCTGGGATGAGTGATAAACTATGGTCAACATACACAAGTTTCTAAGGCGAATGGGTCAATTTACCTTGACGTGTCAACGTTTCCAATGGTAATGTGTTACCAAATGGAACCATTCCGAATGCCTTATAACTTTTGACTTACCCTTGTTTAACTTATAAACCTTGTTATTCTTCCTTTCCCGTGTCTAACTCATTTTTTATATTCTAGCATGTCTCGTTATCATGGAAAGCGTGGAAGTTCCGATCGTAAGCTAGCCGCCATGATTGCTCGACAAATGGCTGCTGTCATCCCGACCATGGTTGCTGAACTCAATAGCACTTTGATGACCAATTCTAGCAACAATGGGAATGGTCAAGGAGAAAATAGTGCTAACCAAGGGCGCAACAACCAAACTTGCACTTTCAAGCACTTTAGCTCTTACAAGCCCACTAGTTTTAGTGGCAAGGAAGAAGCCACTGGTCTCCTTGAGTGGTTCGTGTAAGTGCAATTAGAAACGATTAAACATGGCCTTCCTCCACACAGACAGGTGGAATTCCAGTTGTGAGAGACTTTCCCGAAGTATTCCCTGAAGACCTACCTGGCCTTCCTCCACACAGACAGGTGGAATTTCAGATTGAATTAGCACCCGAAGCGACTCCGATCGCTCGAGAGCCATACCGTCCGGCACTGAATGAACTACAAGAGTTGTCTAAGCAATTGCAATAATTGTTAGACAAGGGATTCATACATCCCAGCTCTTCACCTTGGGGAGCTCCAGTGCTTTTCATTAAAAAGAAAGATGAAACCTTCAGGATGTGTATTGACTACCGCGAACTGAACAAGGTGACAATCAAGAATAGGTATCCACTTCCACGCATTGATGACCTGTTTGACTAGTTACAGGGATCAAGCTACTATTCCAAAATTGATTTGAGATCGGGTTATCATCAGTTGAGGGTTCGAGAGGAAGACATCTCCAAGACTGCGTTCCGAACTCGCTATGGGCACTACGAGTTCACTGTAATGCCTTTTGGGCTGACCAATGCCCTAACAGTTTTCATGGACCTCATGAACCGTGTCTGCACACCTTATTTGGATAAGTTTGTCATTGTCTTCATTGATGACATACTGATCTACTCTCAGAATAAGGAAGATCATGAGGAGCATTTGAGGACAATTCTGGACTTGTTGAGGAATGAACAGCTTTACGCGAAGTTCTCAAAATGCGACTTCTGGATGCGTGAAGTGCAATTCCTTGGGCATGTGGTGAATGAAAAGGGTATACATGTTGATCCTTCAAAGATTGAAACAATCAAGGAATGGCCGGCACCAAAGACGCCTACTGAGGTGCGACAATTCCTTGGTTTGGCAGGCTATTACCGAAGATTTATCGAAGGATTTTCGAATTTGGCGCAACCTTTGACTGCCCTAACTCATAAGGGAACAATTTACAAGTGGGGCAGCAAAGAGGAAACAACGTTTCAGGCGCTTAAAGACAAACTCTACAGCATACCAATCCTAGCCTTACCAGAAGAAACTGATGACTTTGTTGTTTACTGTGACGCATCCATCCAGGGTTTGGGGTGTGTATTGATGCAACGTGACAAAGTCATAGCTTATGCATCTAGACAGCTCAAGGTGCATGAGAAGAAATACACAACGCATGATCTGGAACTGGGAGCTGTAGTGTTTGCCTTGAAGATATGGAGGCACTACTTATATGGAACCAGGTGCACGATCTATACAGATCATAAGAGCCTCCAGCACATATATGACCAGAAGGAACTGAATATGCGGCAACGACGGTGGTTAGAATTACTCAATGATTATGACTGTGCGATCAAGTATCATCTGGGTAAGGCTAACGTGGTAGCCGATGCCCTTAGTCGTCGGGAAACCCTAAAGCCTCGTCGGGTGCGCGCATTGCAAATGACTATCCACTCTGACCTACCGGTACAAATCAAGGCTGCTCAATCTAAAGCCTTGAAGACTGAGAATCTGAAGGCAGAATCCATGCGAGGAATGGAGAAGCAGTTAGAGATTAAAGCTGATGGAATCTGTTATTTTATGGAACGGATCTGAGTACCACAGTACGGGAATTTGCGAGACCTGGTAATGGATGAAGCTCATAAGTCACGTTACTCGATTCATCCAGGTTCAGACAAGATGTATCAGGATCTGAAGGAATTTTACTGGTGGCCGAACATGAAAGCTGAGATAGCCACATACGTAAGCAGATGCCTAACTTGTTCCAAGGTTAAGGTAGAATACCAGAGACCATCCGGTTTACTCCAACAACCGGAAATTCCAGTGTGGAAATGGGAGCAGATCTCAATGGACTTCATCACGAAGTTACCTAGGACTCCCAGCGGATGCGATACCATTTGGGTTATAGTTGATCGCTTAACGAAATCCGCACACTTTCTGGCAATCCGAGAGACTAATCGAGTGGAGAAGCTGACACGTATCTATTTAAGGGAAATAGTCTCTCGACATGGCGTGCCGATATCTATCATTTCTGATCGTGACGCTCGGTTCACTTCTCACTTCTGGCAATCATTACAACGATCATTGGGAACGCGGCTGGATATGAGTACTACGTATCACCCGCAGACCGATGGTCAAAGTGAGCGTACAATCCAGACACTGGAAGACATGTTGCGTGCCTGTGTGATCGATTTTGGCAGCAGCTGGGAAACTCATTTACCACTGGTTGAGTTCTCCTATAATAACAGTTATCACACCTCAATCAAGGCAGCTCCATTTGAGGCAATGTATGGACGTAAGTGCCGATCTCCTATCTGCTGGGCAGCAGTAGGAGAAAGCCAACTTACAGGACCTGAACTTGTGCACGAAACGGCTAAGAAGATCGTGCAAATTCGTAACCGTATGTCAGCAGCACGTGATCAACAAAAGAGTTATGCCGACAAGCGTTGTAAGCCATTGGAGTTTCAGATTGGTGATAAAGTACTGTGAAAGTTTCACCCTGGAAGGGTGTAATATGCTTTGGAAAACGGGGGAAACTAAATGTAACATTCAAAAAGTTTGATATTTATTTATTTATTAGGATTAGTGTTCAGTCGCACGCCATGTGTACGAATGAGGTTCAATCGCACGATTAATGGGCGTATGGGCTCAATCGTACGATTGAGCCGTGCGAATGGGTCCTGTCGTGCGACTGAGTATGGCGGCTAAAATAGGCATATAGGATAAGTAAGGCGGTTAAGGATGTTCAAAAGCAGATTTTATCTGCAGTATTCCTATCCCTCTCGTTCCTTTCGAACCCAAACACCCTGTTCTTGCCAAATCGACTAAGCTAACTCCGTTTCGGTAAGTGTCGCTTGGTACGGATCGATTCTTGAATATGTAAGCTGTGTATGTGATTGAAATTGATCCAAAAACATGTTTTAAATCGGGGTTTCTGTTCAATCTTTCTGTTAAGCTAAAAAGTGAGGGTACGGATCCTAGTTTTTGTGAAGTTTGATAAAATAAAGACCTGAAACGGTTGTAAATGAAGTGTATATGTTCTGTTGGGGATATGGTATAATCCAAATGGTTAAAACTCGAGTTTTTGGATCAAATATGTCAAGAACACAGCTGCTGATCCGTTTCAGGCGAGTGAGCCCAGTCGCATGACCCATTCGTACGACTGAGTCAATCGCATTGTTCAAACGTGCGACTGAAGTTCAGTCGCATGAACCAATCGCACGAATGGAGGTCATTCGCACAAACCCTGTTATAGCTCATTCGTACCTCTGTCGTATGGTCCATTCGTACGACTAAGCTTAGTCGCATGTTCAGTCGTACGAATGAGTCCAGTCGCATAGCCTTAGTCGTATGAAGTGATCAGCTAGGGGTGATTTGACTAAGTTAGGGTTGTTGTTCTAGATCTGCATTGAGAAGGAGAAGTTTTAGCTGCCCTAGTGTATTGGATTGATAACCACTTGCTGAGAACATTAAGGTGAGTTCTAATTGCCCTTTTTATGTGTTAATGCCGTTTGATAAATGTTGTTTGACAAAATCGGGCACTGGCATGCATATAAATAAATAGAAAATGTGAATAAGAGTTGAAAGTGGTAAATTGTGGTGAATGGCGAGGTGGAGGTTTGACCCACCAACTATAGACGGAGGTTTGACCCGTCAACGCCAACTATAGACGGAGGTTTGACCTGTCAACGCGCGAGGTGGAGGTTTGACCCACCAAACTATAGACGGAGGTTTGACCCGTCAACGCGTGAGGTGGAGGTTTGACCCACCAAATTAAAATCGATAAAAAGATGTCCATAAATACCTTGTGGGTATTCGATATGCATATCAATACTGAGACGAATAAATGGACTGATGAATGTTTATGAATCATTCCGTGTTGTAACAGTTAATGAGTTGTTATTATTGAAATGTGGTGTATGTTAGAACTCACCAGTTTATCTGATTTTGTGTTTGTTTTCTTATGCATGCCAGGTATTAATAGAAGTGTTCGTGGAGGCGCCCCACCAAGTTAAATTCCGGTTATGGTGTATGATACTGGCTAAATGTTGGGTTTTTGGGAAAGATGTATATGAAGTTTGACAAAGTTTTTTTAAGATGTCGGTTAAAGTGTTGTTATATCTTGTTAATAATGTAAACAGTTTTAATATATAAAAATTTCCGCTGCGTTTGTAGTCTCTGAATTATTATTATAACCCAACTAGTAGCACCCTCCTTATTATATTATATTGTTATAAGATTGAGGGTGTTACACTAAACCCTAGGTATGTGGGGCCGTTTGAGATTATCATACGGGTTGGCCCGGTGGCTTATCAACTGAACCTACCTGACGAACTCAGTGGAATACATAATGTGTTTCACGTGTCAAACCTGAGGAAGTGTCTTGCTGATGAATCGCTCGTTGTTCCATTAGAAGAACTGGAAATCGATGAACAGCTTCGTTTCATTGAAGAACCAGTAGAGATTATGGATCGAGAAGTCAAAACACTAAAGCGTAGCAAAATTTCCATTGTGCGCGTTAGATGGAACTCTAAGCGTGGACCAGAATTTACCTGGGAACGCGAGGACCAGATGAAAAAGAAGTATCCACAACTATTCAACAATCAGACTTCCACTTTTTAAGAAATTCAAGAAACCCAAGCGAGCTGAACACCCTTCTATTGTTGCTGTTAAACCTGATGTTCGGTGTTATTGTATTCTAATTGTCGGGACGAAAATTCCTTCAACAAGGGGATGATGTCACAACTCTCGCGAACCTGAAAACCCTACATTTCTTTATTTTGGATTTGTTTTAGAAATTCCAGAAAACTTTTGAATGTTCTTCTGTGCTGCTATTAAAACCTGATGTTCTGCGTTAACCCGATGTTCTAATTTTCAGGACGAAAATTCTTTCAACAAGGGGATGATGTGACACCCGTGTTTTGTGTTTTTCCAGGTTAACGCCATAACCGTTATCTAACCTCTCTCTTTTAGTTTATACTTATGAAATTCTATTATTAATAAGTTAGTGGAGTTATACATTAGTTAAGTTAGTGGAGTTATGCACTAGTGGAGTTAGTGGAGTTATGCACTAGTGGAGTTAGTGGAGTTATGCACTAGTGGAGTTAGTGGGATAATTATTAGTTTTGCATTGCACGTTTATATATTTTGTATTTGTGATTTTTAAAGTGAATATAAAGATAAGTACTACTGAATTCATCATAGTTAAGGGGCCTAATTGTAAATTATCAAAATTAAATCGTAATATATATATATCTCCGAAAACCACTTCACGGATTCTTCCATTCTCTCGCAACCGTGCAACCCATCTTCCCCCGAAAACCCTAATTTCCTCTGCCTCCTCTCCCAAAACTTGAAGCATCGCAAAACTCCATCTTCCTAGGCTATCGACGGCAGCCTACTCCACGCCAACAACCCATTCTGCGCTCGAAACCCGCAACCTTGCTGCGATCGATCTCTTCCCTCGTGCGGAACTTCCCCTGACAGCCCTCCTTTCGCACAAAAACAGCCAGACGACTCACGTGATTCCATTGCTCTCTCGCAAGCGTTCGGTATGATTCTTTCTCTATTTTGCTTCCGTTCGTTCGGTTACGGTTCGGGCGTTGATACGGAATGTTTGTTACGATTTGACGTTCGGTTTCGTACGTGTGTGATCTGCGAGGGTGTGTATGTGTTTCATTATGTATGTATATAAATAAGCATTCTGTGTGTATATAAATAACTGTGTGTATGCTGCGTTGTATATATATACTAGAGGTGGCAAAATGGGTGGGTTGGATTGGGTTGGTTGTTAGGTTAGGATGGATTTGGGTCAGGATGGGTTTGGGTTAGGATGGGTCATTTAGAAAAAAATGTCAGGATGGGTTTGGGTCAATATGGGTTTGGATCAGGATGGGTTCGGATCAGGATGGATCATTTTTAAAAAGTCACCACTATTTTACTAGTTTTCTATAATCTAACAACACATATAGCTAGATGCATATATATAAGACTTCATCTATAATAGATAGATGCATCTACAATCCAACAACACATATAGATAGATGCATATACAGACCCGTGGCGACGCGGCGGAAGCGTGGCGACGCGGCGGACCCGTGGCGACGCGGCGGACCCGTGGCGACGCGGCGGACCGGTGGTGATGCGCGATGAAACTCGACAGAGGTGGGAGGTTGTATGTGTGTTGGTGGTGTGGTGGACCGTTGGTGGTGTGGTGGACCGGTGGTGATGCGGTGGTGGTGCGGTGGACCAGTGGTGATGCGGTGGTGTGGTGGTGGTGGTGCGGTGGTACCTTGTGCGACGGAGGCGATCAATTTGAGTGAAATAGACATTGACTTAGACTTGTAGATCTAATTTTGAAAACCTATCTTAACCTATGTTTCTTTTTTTCCAAAAAGGTTTTTAACCCATCTTGACCCACTTGTGTTTTTTATTTAATCCATTCTAACCCATTTTTATTTTTAAAACACCCATTATGACCCAAATCATATCTTTGGATCTCTTTTGCCACCTCTAATATATACATGTATTATGCGTGTATGTATATACAATATATATGAAGTTATTTGTATTTATTTCAGCCGGGTGTTGTAGGTGAACTCAAGACCGTGTGTATGCTTGTTCATATATACACTAGTGTACGAATATAATTATATGTGTGTGTGTAATGTTGGGTTGTGAAGTGTTCGTTTGTTCTTACGTGTTCGGATAAACATACATGTATGTCTTCTTGCAGTTTCATATGTGTGGGTATGCGATACATACATATTTATCTTTATATATATTGTGCAATGCTTGTGTATGTGTGTTTTAGGTAAATATAAGTGCTGCAAGGTATATATAAATGTATGTATACATTGCATGTAAGTGTATGGATCACCATAAGTGGTGCTTTGACTTAATTAGAAGGGTGTGTGTGCATCACTATATATTTTAGGAGTGGGTTGGATTTTGTAGGATTAAGAATGTATGTATGTTATGTATGGGTGCAATTTGAAATTTATATTATACTATACGACTGCACAATATATTCAAATATGAATAATAGACATTGTACTGGGTTTGAAATGCATTTTATGTGAGTTGAAATATATATATTGTGTACGTGATGTATGAGATGAAATTATATATTCTATTTGTTATATTTAGGTAATAAATATTACTTAGGTGTGTGGGTGTTGCAAGTGGGGTTCTAGTATATATATATATATATTCTTGAGTGGAAACATGAATTGGTTTAGTGGTTGTGCAAATCAAATAATAATAATAATATGATGATGTAGTAGGGTAGGTTTAAAAGTTGATTTAGTGGAAACATGAATTGTGTATGTTTTCTTTTGTTTAAAAGTTGTAGTTGGGTAGGTTTAAACTAATACTAATAATAATAATAATAACAATAATAATAATAATAATGATGATGATGATGATGATGTTGCATGCGTTTATAATATCGCTCCTGTAATGTTAACGCATGGTTGAGTGCTTTATCTATGTTATAAAATACGTATGGGTATTATGTATGGATGTCTATAATATATTACGTGGGAGTGCATGAATGTATAGTTATATAAATTACCATAAGAGTGTTACATTTGGTCGTTATGCATTAAAAGGTGAACTGGTATATATATACTTGTGCTTGATTAGGAAAAAGGGGAAATATCGATAACGATACTGTAACCGAACCATGAACGCGAAACCGTACGATCACGTTATTGATATTTAATATTAATCGAATATTAAATGAAACTCAGGTTAATTGGAAACCGCCTCTTTTGGTGCTTACGATTTTGTTGCAACGCATTCAAGGTGAGTTTACACCTCACTTTTACTTTATACTCTTTTTGGGGGAGAGAAACATACTGCTTTTATAAACGTTACATTATATTGGGTTTTTGTGATATTGCATATACATGATACTATGGTGTTATAGTCTGCCCTTCGGACCGTTAATATGCAAATAGCGAGGTGATTGTTAGTAGGTCTACTGGGATTGACATACCCCGCCCGGGCTAGTCGCGCTAGCTGGTCAAA
This sequence comes from Flaveria linearis, assembly GCA_024085815.1. Taxonomy (NCBI): domain Eukaryota; kingdom Viridiplantae; phylum Streptophyta; class Magnoliopsida; order Asterales; family Asteraceae; genus Flaveria; species Flaveria linearis. Next base: position 80,906,251 of record CM044004.1, on the reverse strand, counting down.
CAGGTGAACGATTAGCCTGTTTTACAGTGTTGTGGTGGGGAAACCACAGCCGGGCCTACATTATTACTATTGATTACATGTCAGCTCGGTCGCGACTTCATACACATAGTGATTGCTATGGGCTAGCTACCCATTATATGCTTTGATTACTAAATCCGGGATTTTCATTACTGGTACTTACTGTTTTCTGATAAACCTGTGAACTCACCAGTCTTGTACTGACTTTTGCATGTTTTCTCTCAGGTCGTTGATGTGGCACGTTTAGGAGCACAGCATCCACTGCATATCATTTGGCATTCATTTTTAAGCTGATTTTATGGTTTAATTATGTTTACATTATTTAAATTGTTTTGGGCGCTTGTTGTGCAGTTTTAACACTTGTTTAAACATTTTCCAATTTTGCTTCCGCAATAGTTAAATATATTTGGTTTGTTTCATTAAAATTAAGCAACTTATATGATTTGTAATTATCGAGTCGTTTGGTGTAACTGGTGCTTATCTGAGATCCTGGTTATGTCACACGCCTGACGGTAAAACCCCGTTCGTGGAAATTGGGGGTGTGACATTAATAATAGCGTTATGTGGCTGTGAACAATCGTAACCCTCACATCTCGACGATTCCACCGTCAAGGTTGGGATGTGACACACCACACCACCACCGCATCACCACCGGTCCACCACACCACCATCGCATCACCACCGGTCCACCATACCACCAACACACATACAACCTCCCACCTCTGTCGAGTTTCATCGCGCATCACCACCGGTCCGCCGTGTCACCACGGGTCCGCCGCGCCGCTACGGGTCCGCCGCGCCGCCACGGGTCCGTATATGCGTCTATCTATATGTGTTGTTGGATTGTAGATGCATCTATCTATTATAGATGAAGTCTTATATGTATCTCTTTGAGCTCGTATATGCATCTATCTATATGTGTTGTTGGATTGTAGAAAACTTGTAAAATAGTGTTGACTTTTTTAAAAATGATCCATCCTGATCCGAACCCATCCTGATCCAAACCCATATTGACCCAAACCCATCCTGACCTTTTTTTCTAAATGACCCATCCTAACCCAAACCCATCCTGACCCAAATCCGTCCTAACCTAACAACCAATCCAATCCGACCCACCCATTTTGTCACCTCTAAATTATTTATGAGTGTTTGAATGTGGTAACGTTAATATGTTCTAAAAAAACAAATCAAAATAAAACCAACACCCAAGCCTAATAAACAATCGTAAAACATACTCAATCGTTCACATCTGCAAACTCAACAGAATTAGATAAATATACTATTTTGGTAAGTGTAAAATGAAGAATACGATGATGTACAAGAAAAAACTTTTGATCTTGTTAGATTGTCGGTAAAAAACCTCAAGAGCAGACGATCATCCACTGCCTTGTTGATCTTATCGATAATGAAAAATAAATACAACCTGAGAGTCGAATCTGATCGATGTTGTTTTCGAGTGTGAGTGCGCGTATACAAGATGATAACAGTGAAAAGATCACCGGCGAATATCCCTAATTCGACTAGATTGACTTCATTATTAATCAAAACAAAAATAAAAAGTTATTCAATATTCTCAATCATATCCTGAAATCTTCAGGTTTATTAGTGTACCGACTTCATGCGATTGTTGGACACTTGGTCTAGCACGTGTGTGATCCGTTATTCAACTACTCTCCCGAGTCTTACGTATTGACAGAGTCATTAACACGTTTCTTGCAACAACCACATGCGAAAAACAATTTATAAATGATAATCCGGAATATGGTTCGTGTCGGATATTCTACTCTCCAAATTAACCCCAATTACCGATTGGATTTAGCCATAACACATACAAGCAAAACCATCGATTTTGAAGAATCAAGGGCTCAAAGTTGCAGGCTGCACCTACAATTTGATCATTTGAAGAATCGATACCTTCAATGTCAATGCAGTAAAATGGATTTGGTAAGGGATCTGAATTTTTCACTTTAATTTCTATAAAACCTATAATTCGGGTCAGAAATACCCGATACAAAAGCAAACGGTAGGGCCATCCGGATCCTGTAGATGAAAACGGATATCTACGTCCAAGAACAACACAACAAACACGTCCTCTCTCTCTCTCTCTCTCTCGCTTTAATTTTAATCTCCTCAGCGATCGATCACATATTTTCAATTATTGTGCATTTGTATCTGTAGATTGAGATTGAAATATCGACGATGATGATGGTGATAATTGTGTAGAAGAATAATAATAATTTGCGAACCGATTTGAGTTGAATACGGTCGTAGAACATGTATCAATGGCGGAAATTCGAGTTCTTCGAGGAGAAATACGCGGGCAAACGTTTGGTGCCTGAAGAAGTCGCTGGAAGAATCGAGTGTTGTTCGAGCGGAAGGGGGAAAATCGCGGTGGGATGTGAAGACGGGACTGTTAGTTTGCTGGATCGAGGGTTTAAGTTCAGCTATGGATTTCAAGCTCACACTTCTTCTGTTCTGTTTCTTCAACAGCTAAAGGTTTTTCCATCATTCATAATGTTTGATTTCTTTTGAAATTGGGATTATTGTGCCAATGTTATGTCATGTTCTACATGAATTAGGAATATAAAACTTGTATTTGTGTAGAAAAACGGTTGTAGGTTTTACGACGCTGAGTGATATCAAATTAGGTCATCTATGTTTAGTTGGTTGGGGAATTGAATTCAAGATCAAGAAAGGTGTAAAATTGAAACATCGAGAGTAATTTTACATCCATGCTTATACTCTTATTATATTTTATCTTTTTATCTAACCGTTAGAATAAATGCTCATGCTTTCTCTGCGTGATTTATCCTGTGACTCGGCTACTCTAAAAATGCATCATGATGACAGTAGTTTTAGACTTTTAGAAGAATTAGGAAAAACATAAGCTTGAATTCAGATTTTTATCAGAACTGGAAACTGGTTGAAAAGTTCTATTCTATGTAATTCATGAAGTTCCTTCTTTTCTAGAATATCTTGAGTTCATTCCGGTTTGATAGAAAGTTTAATTTAATTCCTTCTCTGTTTATATAAACCAGCAAAGAAACTTCCTACTAACTGTTGGAGAAGATGAACAAATATCTCCACAGTTATCATCTGTGTGCCTCAAGGTTTTTGACCTTGATAAAACTCAACCAGAGGGTACAAGCACACCAGTTCCAGACTGTATCCAGATATTACGAATATTCACCAAACAGTTCCCACAGGCAAAGGTTTCTGATTTGAATTTTCATTATCTTGTAAATGTTACAATACATGTTTTAACAATTATAATTCTGCAGATAACATCATTTCTAGTTCTAGAAGAAGCTCCACCAATATTACTGATAGCTATTGGACTAGACAATGGTTGCATTTATTGCATTCAAGGGGATATTGCACGTGAACGCATCAAAAGGTTCATGCTACAAGTGGAAAACCGTCAAGATAAAACCCAATGTTCTATAACAGGAATGGGTTTTCGTGTTGATGGGAAAGCTTTTCAGTTATTTGCAGTTACTCCAACTTCTGTAAGCTTGTTTAACTTACAAACTCAGCCAGCTAGCCGACACACTCTGGATCAAATAGGATCTAATGCCAACAGTGTTGCAATGAATGATCGCTTGGTATCACCATCTTGCCCTAGTTCTTTTTGTTTTTCTCTTTCCCTAGTTCTTTCTATCTGTTATTTATTGTTTTATGTAATCAGGAACTTATCATTGGTCGACCTGAGGCTGTTTATTTCTATGAAGTTGATGGTAGAGGTCCATGCTGGGCTTTTGAAGGAGAAAAGAAGTTTCTCGGTTGGTTTCGTGGATATTTATTATGTGTCATTGCAGACCAAAGAAGTGGCAGCAACACATTCAATATCTATGATTTGAAAAACCGTTTAATTGCACATTCAATAGTGGTTAAAGAGGTTTCTCACATGTTATGTGAATGGGGAAGCATACTGCTTATTATGAAAGATAAATCAGCTATATGTATAGGAGAGAAAGACATGGAGAGCAAATTGGATATGCTTTTTAAGAAGAACTTATATACTGTAGCCATTAATCTTGTTCAAAGTCAACAAGCTGATGCAGCTGCAACTGCTGAAGTTTTAAGAAAGTATGGTGACCATTTATATAGCAAACAAGATTTTGATGAGGCTATGGCTCAGTACATTCACACAATTGGTCATCTAGAACCTTCATATGTGATTCAGAAGTTTCTAGATGCACAGAGGATCTACAATCTTACTAATTACCTGGAGAACTTACATGAGAAAGGTCTTGGTTCAAAAGACCATACTACCCTTCTCTTAAACTGTTATACCAAACTGAAAGATGTAGACAAGTTGAATGTTTTCATAAAAAATGAGGATGGTGTTGGGGAGCATAAATTTGATGTCGAAACGGCAATTAGGGTCTGTAGAGCTGCTAATTATTATGAGCATGCAATGTATGTTGCTAAAAAATCTGGGAGACATGAGTGGTATTTAAAGATTTTGCTCGAAGATTTGGGAAATTATGAGGAGGCTTTGCAGTATATTTCTAGCCTTGACCAAGGTCAGGCTGGTGTGACGGTAAAAGAGTATGGTAAATTATTAATCGAGCATAAGCCTGGTGAAACAATTGAAATCTTAATGAAACTTTGCACTAACGAAGGTACACATGCATATATGTTACCTTCTCCTGTTGATTTTCTCAACATTTTCATTCATCATCCAAGATCACTTATGATTTTTCTTGAAAAGTACATAAATAAAGTTAAAGACTCACCTGCTCAAGTGGAGATTCATAACACATTATTGGAGCTATATTTGTCCAGTGACTTGACATTCCCGTTAATGTCACAACCGCAAGCTAATATTGGCGAGAATGGTACTTCTAACGGGAAATTACCTCAAGATCATAAAGATATACAAACCGAGAATGATCATAAAGAAAGACTTGAAAAAGGGCTTGTGTTGCTGAAACGTGCATGGCCGTCGGATCAAGAGCAGCCTTTGTACGACGTTGATTTGGCTATAATTTTATGTGAAATGAATGCTTTTAAAGAAGGGCTTTTGTATCTTTATGAAAAGTTGAAACTTTATAAAGAAGTTATTGCTTGTTACATGCGTGCACATGATCATGATGGGCTGATTGCTTGTTGTAAGAGATTAGGGGATTCAGGGACAGGAGGTGACCCCACTCTTTGGGCAGATCTATTGAAGTATTTTGGTGAACTTGGGGAAGATTGCTCTAAAGAAGTAAGGGAAGTTTTAACTTATATCGAGAGAGATGATATATTGCCTCCTATTATGGTGTTACAGACACTTTCTTCAAATCCATATTTAAGTCTCTCTGTTATTAAAGATTATATATCTAGAAAACTGGAACATGAGTCAAAGCTTATTGAAGAGGATCGCCGGATGATTGATAAGTACCAGGTTAGCTTATAAGTTTTTGAAGATTTCGACGTGGTAATGTTAAAAATTTCATATTTTTTTGAGGTGTGGTAGTTGAAGCTAAAGCCCATCAATAAGCAACATTGCTTCTTGATTGATGGTATTATCTCATGCAGTAAAAACTCGATAAATGAATAACCTCATGACCAGAAACAACTATTATTTACAGAGGCTGTTTTATTTATGTTACAAAATTTAGGCCCTTTGCCCAAGTTGGGACCAGAAAAACTTATTCATTTGGCGAGGTTATTCATTTATTGAACAATCACTTATTGAGGTTAAACTGTATATTGCTTTAATTGTTTGCTTATATGTATTTACATGAAATGCGGCTTTCTTTAACAAGTTTCGTCTTCTTACTTGATGGATTAAAAAATTAGTCGTTTCTAGGTTAGAATGCTACCCTACATGCAAAAGTAAGTAAAAACTTGATCTTGCTGAAATGCTGAATATAGAAGTTACAGTATGGGTGGCAATGGGCCAAAACAGACTAAGGTTGGAGTCGGGCTTTTGTGTTATAGGCCGAACAAGACCATGTTGCATTGGATTGATCGGCAAACACATTTCTGTCAATTTTTATTGATTTGCTATACATAATCAATGTGATTATGATTACAAATACAAAAATATTACAATCATAGTCTGAAACTCTGAATCTTTGAATTAAAACAATATAAGAGATTCAGGCATTTAAAAATAGTCTTTGTGCTACTTCCAACCAATTGACCATTGTTATTTTAAGCCGAATTCTTGATTTGACCCATATGTGATAAAATAAACACAAATTGTGAATGGACTGAAATTGCTTCCTCTAGTAGTCACCATCGATAAACAAGACTGATGCAACCATTCAAGGTCATTTATTTGAAGTTTGTTTTAATGCGTTATTTGTTGGACTTATCATTTATAGAAATAGGATTGATGGACCTCCTTATTATTATACTTTTCATTTGTTGGTTGTAAGCTGTTACAATGTCACACAATTACTTAAACAAAACTCTGGCTTATAGGACATTTTGGTACTCTAGGACATAAGGTTACTTTTGAGGTAGAGCCACACATCAACTCTTTTTCACATCCATATAAGCTACTGACAAATGATATCTATTAATATAGCAATTGGTGGAATCAAAATGCCCTATGAGCCAGAGTACCAGAGTAGCGACTACCGACACATGATCTTTCATTTCAGCATGACAGATGATGTGTGGGTACATTTGAAGACGTTGACTTTATTTTGTCATGACTTTGATTGTCCAATTACCTTCTGTCAAAGTTAACGGTTAAGTTGAATACTTGAATCAAAATATCAGAACGTTCGGAGGATTATACGGGAGAAACAAATTTGGCTATTGGAAATAGAAATTTTGACCAAAAGTGAATATACCTTTTTATGAAATTATCCCAAATGTTAGCAGTCTTTGTAGATATCATATCTTCTCTTAATGATTGCAAACATGAGTATACTTGTGATATTGAAGTTTCATATGTACTACATCTAATCAATATCTTTAATTATACAGGAAGAAACATCAACAATGAGAAAAGAAATCCAAGATTTGAGGACAAATGCCAGAATCTTTCAACTAAGCAAGTGTACTGCTTGCACTTTCACACTTGACCTGCCAGCTGTCCACTTTATGTGTATGCATTCTTTCCATCAACGCTGTCTCGGTGACAACGAAAAAGAATGTCCTGAATGTGCCCCTGAGTACAGATCTGTTCTAGAAATGAAAAGAAACTTGGAACAAAATTCCAAGAATCAAGACCAGTTCTTTAATCAAGTTAAGAGTTCAAAAGATGGATTTTCAGTAATTGCCGAATATTTCGGAAAGGGGATTATTAGCAAAACCAGTAAAGCACCAGCTGGACCACCAAATTCCACCACTACAGGCTTCTGAGCTTTCATTTCTTTGTTTGACATCCTTTTCATAAACCAGAAGTTTGGCCAAAAAGGAGTGACTCCAGGAGGTGATGCATTGCTTTATTTTGATATTTTTTACTTCCGCAGATTCTGAAGAGTTGTGTTTGTGATATTTGAAAATTTTGAGTTGTTTTTTATATGAATTTTCTGAGGCTACATGCTGCATTTCGTGAAATGTTTTTTAGGACGCATTCCCTTTTTCATATAAAATTTCCGGGTTGATAGATTCCTTGTTTTGTCGCAGAACCATTCGGGTTGTGTTCCCTGAACTCTTTATCTTGTTAGACATCCATTGAAAAAGGAAAAGTGGACTGTGACCAGACCGGGACTAGTATTTATAGTCTGGTTCTCAGTTCCAGTAGTTCGGTTAAGTTCTAGATCTTTTCACACCCTTAACATGCTGACTTGTGAAGAGATGTAGCTTTGTTCACATTTTGTCACCAGTATGGTCTTTTATGTCTAAAATCTAAACCTTTTTAACATGGCAGTCTTCATGGTAATGAACAAAGAGTCATTTGAAGAGGAGAGTCAAAAGAGAATTTATTCTTGTGACTTTTGTTAGTTATGTTATTTATAGATTTAGATTTCTGGATATTTCTGTTAGACATTTTTTAGATGGAATTTTATAGACCTAACCTTAACCACTAACCCAATCATTTTGAAACACAATAAATTGTTGCATCCTGGTTTGAACTTAACTGCATCCTAGAGATTGATAGCGAAGTTAAACGTACAAAAGTGAAAAAGTGAAAATGATCACAGAACATTCAATAACGATTTGTGTTTCCTTATATGTTTGAAATGTCATCAGATGGTGACTTATGATGATAGTCGCGCAACCAAAATTCTATACTTATGTCTCAAGTGAGACTTTCAACGTCGTACCACTAAGCAAAAGGTTCTTTGGACATTATGATGACTAGTGGACAAACCCGCGCGTTGCAGCGGGAGCGTTAGAATTTGCGGGCTCAACTTCGACGACATATACATTATATAAATGCCTTATATCATTGTAAATTGCTTTTGTTTAAATCAACCAAGTAAGCCTTTTTAATCTTTCATGTAATCACATCCTTTTTACCAATTTGAACTTTGAATATATACCTGGTTAACCTAAATACATCAACTCATGGTTAAAATATTTTATCATTGCAATAACAAAATTGTCAACAGCATTGATTGTGCTTGAAACAACATAAAAATTTATCAAAACAATTCAAGCCATGATTTAAATATTAAGTATTTCTCACCCATTAAAGTTCTTCCATAGCAAAATCAAAGATCTTAAATGGGTGTGTCAAGCAAACCTTTATCAATGTCAACATCATCAAATACAACTATTAAGATTTTTACTCAAACTCCAAATTTTGTTCTTTTATACTTGATAGTAATAGGAGTACTTTAATATTTTGAGCTGCAGCAGTCATAATCTTGCTTTCTGTGGTCCTGCTTCCATTAAATGAAATCTATTTTAAAAAACATAACCTCATTTGAGTTCAATTTTGGTTTATCATAACATGAAATTTGTTAAACCAGAAAATGTTTACTAAACCTTGGTGTAACTGTAAAATTATGAAATATCAAATATTATTTGCATCATATAGATGAAATATATAAAAACCTAATATACACAAAAGTATAAATTTATTGCAACTTCGTTATGAAAAAAGCACCCGTTTGACCCATATCCATTTTAACAAAACAAACAGAACAGTAACATCTAATTTTACCCCCAGACAAAGTAGCACCCATTTTGACCTATATATAAACTGACCAACAGAAAACTAAATTATAAATTACCCAACCATCCTGTTTTCTTATACACAACAGTAGCAACTCATTTTGACCCATATGCAAGCGGGCCCAAATAGCAAATTAAATGAAAGTGTGACCCAAAGCCTATGTGCATAAAACTATGTGCATAAAACTAACAACTAAACATTTTGAAAACATGAAGATATCCCAAGAATACCAAGACAAATAAGCTGCGCATACAATAGAAATGCTAGCTTTATACTCCAACAGAGTTTGTTTGCATTAAACTATCTATCATGTTATAATGTTACATTAGAACAATGTTATAATGTTACATTAGAACAATGTCAACAGTAGATTGCTATAAAGAGTAGCATACTATATGCCAATTTCTGGTTTAAAACCATAAACTTAGAGCTTAACTTTTGATTTATGAAAAGTGTAAACCAATCTCAAAGTTGGAATGCTTACTAACCGTAAGATATTTGAAGGAACTTTTCCCTATATCCTTCTCTGGATCCTATAATCAGATAAAGAAAAACTAAATTAGTTATAACTTATAACTGCCCCTGGTCCTATGGCCTAGTGGCATTGATGATTGCCCTCCACAAATGTGGTGTGAGTTCAAATCCTTGCAAGTGCAGGATTAGCTGAATTTAGGAGGAAAAAAATTGTTGTTCAAAAAGAGAAGTTATAAACTTCATATGTGAAGCTAGTAACCAACTTGATAATTTATAACGGCAACAAAAAAAAGGCAAAACCTAAAGATAAATTACCTGTGGATCCTGGATGGAAATCAGTAACTTCTTCCTCGAGTATATAAACCTGAAAGTAAAAATTAAATAAATAAGACGAATTAATTATCAGTAAGTATAAAAATGAAAGTGCATAAAATTACAGATCCTATATACAAACGTCTAAGAATTTCTGAAGTTATGTTGAAAGAAATAGTAAAAAGAATGAGAAAATTTTCTAACCCTTTACTCTTCTTGGAGAAAAATGTGCTCCCTTCATTGCAAGATATACCAACATCAGAAGTATTTAACTTGCACTCATACATATCAAAGAAAGTTATCTGTTTCAAAAAAAAATCCTTTTGAAAGCATGAACACATACAACTTCAAACCGGGAAACAAAAAAGGGGAACATACAAGGAGGACTCCAAGATTATATTGTGGAAAAGAATGGTTGTCCTGTGAATTCTGTACAATAACATAGAGCAGAAAGACAAGAAATCCATCAGAATTCAGAAACCAAAATACAAGGATATAAGAAAATTAACAGGAAAGTTTCTACACCAACTTACGAGAAAGGCTTATCATATAAAAAATGTCTCTAAGAATCAAACACATGAAAGTCATGAAAAAAATAGGTATCCATACGGTAAGTGCTTTATATAATGTACCTGCAACATTGCTATTAACATAGCTAGGAATGCAAAGGACCCAATCCCACCAGAATACACTTGCACTGGTCAAAGCTGATTGATACTAAATTTAAAAGAGAACACTACTAAAGATGACACATAAAAACTGGAAAAGTATCACACGCCTCATTTAGCCTTCGTTTTTGCAGAAAAACTTTCAAGATCAAACACAACGGTCTTAAAGGGGGCCACTTAGATATAATATCCTGGAAAGAAATGTGCATTACATAGTTGATATATTATATATCCTTAGAAAAGTTCCTAATTTTTATAGTATTTCAGATAAATGAAAGAAACCTTTATATATTCAGCAGCTTTTGGTCCATTTTCCATATCAAAACTATTGAATAGACGTATTCAGAAACAACTGATAATAATATAACTTTAAAAATAAAGTCCAAAAGAGAGAAATGTTGGACTGTCTAACCTTATATCAAAAGAGATGCCACTTTTAGTCTCAACGAATTTAATGATTGGCACACGAGCCTTGCCAAGCACCTGATATATCTCACAATATGTACATATCAATTTGATAACAGCAATTATGGCATGACACATTCACCAAACTTTAAAGCATACCTGAATCTTTCTTGCAACACCTCTTTGTGGTAAAGCCTGAGAGAGAGCACATAAACCCGTTTGTGGAGTTTGAATATTTGATCTTTATATTACCATCTACATGTCAGCAGGAACCCATAAGTTTTAAAATGTTCATAACATTTAAATGTGACTACACAAAATAGGATAAAGTCAAAAGTAGAATATTTATACGTTGCTTTAGTTTGAATAAAATAACAAAAACATATTAACATAGGAATATTAAAAAGCCATGCAATATGTATTGAAGTTTATATTGCTACCTTTACAGGATTTCTTATACAAGCTCTCTACAGCTTTTTTTCTGCAATGTGAAACTCCATTACCAGATTTTCTATCATTTCCTCTTTGTAAGATATATTTGTATTAGTTTAAGAGTATAACACATAAAGAAGTAGTTAAAGCTTACCACAGTTCCAATAAGATGCCATAATTTATGCGATTGATAATACCCAAACCCATCAACAAAACACTTGTATTAGAAATAAATATCATTCCTTAATCCCAATACCAAAAAATCAAACACTATCAAAGTCTTATAATTACTGTCTAGAGAAAAGTGGTATCTGAAGATGTTCTCGGACCTATGAAGAAGGAACCAAATGACTTTGATTGAGAAGCTTAAGAGGTTCTTTAAAGCATTAACTTATCTCATTCTTAACTATCTGTATGTAGAATTAGCTATTGAACAGCAAAAATAAACACCAGGGACCGAGTTGAAGAGTAATTATTAGCAAGTAAACAGCAAATAAACAAATACATGTAATATTAAAGCAAAGCAATACATAAGTTGTTGA
>CM044004.1:80794221-80894221 GCA_024085815.1 Flaveria linearis | reverse complement strand
CTAAATCGAAGCTCATCAACTTCTACCTGATAATGTGAGTTCTAGGACCCCTCATTTACATGTTTTCTAACGATTTGGGGCTGGAATCACATATAAACCCTATTTTTGAAATAGTGTAAGTTTGACCCATTTGGGTAAATCTTGAGTAATGTGTTTATGGTATGAATTAGGACTAGAATATGCTTGTATGAGGTCCTAGTAGGAATCCCTGAGGCTTGGGAGGGTCGAATTGGGCTAAAAATGGGTTTAAGACGGGTTTGGGTGCGGGGGTTCACGACTGCAGTTTGTGAAGAACTCCAGTCGCTGCCCAGTTAGGGTTATGCGACTGAAGGGCCATTCGGCCGAATGAGTGTTAGTTGATGTCCAATCGCCCGACTGAGGCTCAGACGCCCGATTGAGCCTCAATCGCCCGATAGGTGATGCGACTGAGGGTTTCGGTCGCATAAGTTCAATCGCAGAGTAGTTCAGTCGGACGGTTAAGAGTTAGTCGCATATAGCCCAGTCGCATAGTGTCTAGTCGTACGGAAGGAGGTTCAATCGCACGTTTGAGTACCCATTCGCATGATAGCCCAATCGCATGGCCCAGTCGCATGGAGGACATGCGACTGGTGATAGTTCAGTCGCCCGAACAGGGCTGATGTGAGTGAATGTAGAAGTGTAGGTACGATGTATGTATGTTAGTATGATGTTGCCATGATAGATGGTGAATACTGATGATATGTAAGTATTTATGTTCCTTATGCATATGTGTCTTATCTTTTAATAACTTTACGTGAATGAATGAAAGAATGAAACGAATGTATTAAGTACGTAAAGTGAAAGATAATGAAAGAAGGAATATGATGAACGAATGCATGCATTAATGAAAGAAAGTAAGAAAGGCTTGCAAGCAGATGAAAGGAAGTGCACACCCCGGCAGGTGTTAGCTCAACGGTGTGCGGGTTAGCTACCCCGAAGGATGCACATCGGGGTCAGTCTTTGTGATGACCAGAAGTATGTATGGGATCCTTGCCGCTTACCCTAGGTGACTGGATCAGCATTAGTGCACAACGTTCGTGATTGATCATCACAGGTCCAGCACCCGCATTTGTGCACAACGTTCGGGGTATAGCATATGGCATTGATCCAGAAGTAAAGTGAAAGATAAGTGGTGCATGTACTTACTCCAGGTGACTGGATCAGCATTTGTGCACAACGTTCGTGGCTAACCACCACAGGTCCAGCACCAGTAGTATGTATGATGGAAGTGGGGTATTGTACATGTCACCGAATGTAATGAACGTTCGAACGAAAGTAATGAAAGTATGAATGAATGTAATGAATGTTCGAACGTAAGTAATGAATGTATGAATGAAAGTAAAGTATGTACGAAAGTATGTAAAGTATGTATATATGAAAGTAAACGAGAATGATGAAGTGTACACGAATGAAAGTAAGTAATGAATGATGAGATAATAACAATATTATCTACGTGTACGTATGATGTGTGAACACATGTATGGAAGAACAGTTAATGAGAATGAAAGTATGTTTTATTATAAAACTAGAACTCACTCAGCAACGCTGACTTTTTATGTGTTTTCTAGTTGGCAGGTAGAGTTGCCGAGGATGGCACGAGGCGGCTACTCAGCTCTTTTGGGATGGCATTCACTTTTTGATTATGCAGCCACATCATGTGTTGTGGGCCCGTAATGCGCGCAACACATCATGTTGCATGCAAGTGCAAGATTTCTTGATAATCCTGATAAACATGATTATTTAAGAAATCTTGTTTATGAAAGAAAATATACTTTTGAACTTAATATCTTCTATATGAAGAGAAATATATTTTCTTTTTATTATTTTATTTCGGTAGAGGTCGCTGTATGACCCTATGATTGCTGAGGAATATGCATCAGCAGCAATCATAGTATAGTTAAGCAATGTAAGGAAAAGCTTGTATTTTGTAATCAAGACAATGATGTAAAAGCTTTTATGATGAAATGAGAATGTATATTTTATCAATTCCGCTGCGTATTTTATGATCATGTATTAAATGTATGTTTATGTGTGATGATAACCATAGTAAGGTGCCCGGTGAGCGGGGCCTTACACTGGTGGATGGTGGTGATCTGCGGTGGCGATTTCAGTGTTACGTTGAACCGACTGCTGTGGTGATGGTGTTGATGCGGCTGGCGATGGGGTTGGTTGGGGTGGTGGTGATTTGAAGAAGAAGATGTTAGATGGATAGGACCCATTTTCAAAAAAAAAAGATGGATAGGACCCACAAGGTTTTTTATGTTATTATTTAATTGTAAGGGCAATTCCGTCTTTTAATAATAATTTAACTGGAAAACTAACAGTGTTAAGTCATCTGGACTAAAATGGAGATAAAAATGAAACGTATAGACTCAAATGAAGATAACACGAAACGTTAGGGGGCGGATGGCAATTTTGAAACTGCAGGGACGCAAACGGTTAAAATGAAAAAACGTCAGGGATGCAAATGGTAATTTACTCTTAGAGATATTACATAATTTCGACCTTAATTATAATAAACACAGTAGCTTTTACTTAACTGACTCGTAAGCTTTAACATTAGTAATAATATGCAATAATTATAATAATAATATGTAATATATATAGTTATAATAACAATTAGAGTAAATTACCATTTGCATCCCTGACATTTGCCCATTTTAACCACTTGCATCCCTGCAGTTTCAAAATTGCCATCCGCCCCCTAACGTTTCGTGTTATCTTCATTTGAGTCTATACGTTTCATTTTTATCTCCATTTTAGTCCAGATGACTTAACACTGTTAGTTTTCCAGTTAATTATTATTAAAAAGACGGAATTGCCCTTACAATTAAATAATAACATAAAAAATCTTGTGGGTCCTACCATCTTTTTTTTTTTGAAAATGGGTCCTATCCATCTAACATCTTCTTCTTCAAATCACCACCACCCCAACCAACCCCATCGCCAGCCGCATCAACACCATCACCACAGCAGTCGGTTTCAACGTAACACTGAAATCGCCACCGCAGATCACCACCATCCACCAGGGAGCCACCGCCACTCCGCAAATCACCACCATCTTCAAATTTTGCAACCGCAGATCACCACCATCTTCAAAGTTTGTAACTTCCACTCTCCAACACATTTCTACACTTCGCATCAGACCAGTAAAAGCTACTACGGGATCCAGCTCCATCTCCGATGAAATCGCCACCGCAGATCACCACCATCCACCATGGAGCCACCGCCACTCCGCCTGAAGTAAAACACCACCATCGTAACGCTGCCAGATCTGACCGGAGAGATCGAAGGGATGGCTTCTCCGGAAGTCGATTCCCGCCTCATCAACACCGTCTTACTCCCAACCCTAGAGAAAAATTCATCCCCAAATGGTAAGGAGCACATAATCACAAGAATTATACAAAGATTCAAAGAAAAATCATAAAATGCTGAAAAATTATACTTTTGAGATTATCAGTTTATCCCCAAATGGGAAAGAGCACATTGCACATAATCACAAGAATTTTACAAACATCCAAAGAAAAATCAATAAAATGATGAAAGTTCAAAATTCTGATACCATCGAGGCATCGATTTATCCCCAAATGGGTAATTGAATTGATTAACTAAAACGACATACTAACCACAAAAAAGGATGAATCTTGGTGAATTCAAAAAAATCTTGAGCCGAACAACCAAACAGAACCCTAGCAGCTCTGTCAAACAGCACCACCACAAACACCTTCGCGTCCGTCGCTACAGACATCAGGACTTTAAACAGGCGTTTAATTGGGGCAACAACAGAGCTATTTCCGGTGAATATGCAGTGGTTGCAGTGAGGCATAGATGATGCGGTGGTGGTGGGTTCTGGGAGACTTCTTTCGCATGAAGAGCACACTGTGTAATGTAAGGTGGTGTGATCGATGGAGATGATGGTGCAGATGGTGGTGGCTGGTTTTTGGGGTTCCATGGTGGTGGTTGTGTTGGTTGTCGAAGAAGAAGACTGAAGGAGCAAAGGGGATCGATTTGGTGTTATAAGGTTGAAGGGTGGTGTGTAGATTTGTAAATTGAGTTGGGAATGTTGACCTTAAAGCGGGGATAGCTCAGTTGGGAGAATAGCGGGTGGTGATGGGTGACGGTGGTGTTTATGGTGGTGGGTGATGAAGAGATGAGAGTGAGTGTGTGTGTGTATGTGTTTGGGGGTAGAGAGATGGGTGGTCCTACAAAGATTTTTAAAAACATTTTATTATTAAGGGGCAATTTAGTCATTTCACACAGAGTTAACTGAATAATATAACGGAGTTAGCCATTTGGATTCAAACGAGGACAAAATTAAAACGTTAGGGGGCGAATCAAGACTTTGAAACTATAGGGATGCAAGTGGTTAAAATGGAAAAACGTCAGGGATGCAAATGGTAATTTACTCTAACAATTATTATTTTTGTGCAGAAAGTTTCAATTCTGACATAACTTTATATTCATATCAATATACAGTATTTTTTGAATCACAGTTCACATCATTTATAATTATTCTTAACTAAATAAGATTAGCAATATATTAACTTTCTTTTAAAATATTTATATAAGTCATTTTTCTAAATTCATATAAGAGAACATTGATTTTAGGTCATTATCAATGATATCTTTAAAAGATTTCACAACGACAACATAACTAGATTGAAGGAACTCCAATAATTAGTTTTGTTATAGGTATGAAATAAGGTTATGTTTGTTTTCTAAAGTTAATAAAACCTTTTGTTTAACTAAAATAAACATTTGACCTAACCTATTTTTTTTAACAAATTGTTCTACCAAGCCCCATGTAAACAAGAAAATCCTATAATTTCTCGTCTCATCACCACATAAGTAAAGAATTCCCATGATATCTCGCTAACTTTTTTCAGAAAGAACTTAAAATCTCACATGTAGGCGAGGAAATACGCATATATATCCCCATATAAAAAAATTGAAATTGAATTTCCGTTTATTCAGAGGCAAGATAGTAAAAGGAAATCCAATGAATTTAAAAAGTTCTCGAATCATTTTAAAGAAAATCTTGTCTACATTCCATAAAAATCTTGCTACCTTCTATTAAAACTCACATGTTTATTATATAATTATTTTTAAATTAAGTTTTATAAAGAACATCATATTTATAACAGAGTCTCCCTTATTGAGAAAAACAAAAGAAATTTTTGAACTTTGTAAAATAAGCATCACCAAAATCTTAAATATGAATTAAAACTAATAATTTGAATTTTAATATAAAAATCCTAAAATACGTACTGTTTATCTATTTTGGAAAATACCGTCAACTGTTTTTAGAAAAACAAAACAAATTTTCTAAAGAAATCTTGTCACTTTGCAACATTTTGGTTTAATAATAAAATTTTGAAATTACATAGGGGTTCCCAACCGCCGGGGGGAGGGGGGTTGCCACATGTCACATGCTCATTGGTTGTTGTTCAAGTGTTTTTCCTTTTTCTTTTTCTTTCGGCAATGATTTCAAACCACATATTTGGCTAAGGGTCGTGGGTTCGAACCCTACGACATAAATCTTTTTTTAGAAACTTTAATTTATGATTTCTTACTTTGTAAAAACTTGTAACATGTGACTTTCACCTTCTAATGTTTATAAAGTTCCGGTTTACACTTGTATAAATTTACCTAAAAAATAATTTCTTACGTTCGTATTTTTGTGTGTGTCATTATAATTTCGAGTCCGTCTATGTTTTTATGTAATCGTAAAACGATTCGGGTCAAATATAAAACACTTGTGTGTCTATTTTTATATACCTCTTATTACAATTTACTAATTTTCATATTTCTTAGTCGGCTGTATTTTTATATTTAAATAAATTGACTCGGTTAAATATAAAACGCCCATGTGCCTATTTTATACACGTCTTATTGTCATCTTTTCACTTTCACCTCCTAAAACCTTTTAATAACTTTGTAAAATGCTACTTTATTTCACTAGAGTTTTAAAGTTCCGGGTTTACTACTGTATAATTGACTTAAAAAAGAATATTTCTTACATTCATATGTGTTTTTATAAATTCGAGTCAGTCTACATATGGACGTAGTTGGAACTTGGAAACGCCTCAGGTTTGATGTAAATTTAGTTTTGAAACAAGTTGGGTCAACTGTAGTCTATGTTTTATTATGCCGCGTATAATACCGCCGTAACGCACGACATATAGCAAAACTAGTTAAGTTTAAAAGCTATGTCGTTATAACTTGCTGGTTAAGTAATTAAATTTTGACAAAGTTTTCACCTCACCTTTTTTAACAAAACAAAGTTTTTAAAATTTCGTTAGGGTGGTGGGGGCGCTTGCACCGTGAGGGTGCGGCGGGGGCCAGCGTCATGCGACAACATTACCGCCGCTCACCCACGCCACATATAATACCCGCCGGGCTACGGGCTGTCATCGTGTCAAACCACAACACTTTGTGGAAACTTGATCGTGTTGGGGCTAATAACGTTCTTATGAACGATTATTTTGTGGAGCCTAAAATACACAGACGAGCTGTTTAGAAATAGTTCTGAGTACCTTGAGGTTTATTTCTACGCATTGTTGAGATGTACGCAACAACTTTCCATGGTATAAAGAAGGGTTTGATGGGAGATGGAAAGAAAGTTTCACGACAATACAAAAGTGCACTTCGGTAATACGTCAACTGGCAACGTGTAATTCACCGGCACATACGACGAATACTTAGCTATATTTGCTAGGACTTTTCGTGAATGTCTTGAATATTTTTGAAACTCTATTATAATTATATGGCGATGAATATTTACGAAGGCACACTAGTCATGACATTGCATAATTGTATGTTGCACATAAATACAGACATGACCTTCCGGTCATGCTCGGTAACATTGATTGCACTCATTAAAAATGGAGAAATTGTCCTACGCGTGTGCGAGGAAAATATCATCGAGGTGATCACAAGGGTCTAATGGTGATTCTCGAAGCCGTGACGTCACAAGGTTTGTGAATTTGGTATGCTTATTTGGTTTAACCAGTTCTAAGTTCTAACAACACTAATGTTCTCAATCAATCTCCAATCTTCTTGTGAGAATTGAATGGAACCGTCCCAATATGTTCGTTTGATATTAATGGACATTGATAATTCGATATAAACGTGGTTATCATCCAGTCGACGGTATATATTCTTACTGGTCAACTTTTGTGAAGTCATATTCTTATCCAGTTGAATACAGTTTTTTTTTAAAATGCAAGAGTTTGCAATAAAAGACGTCAAACGAGCTTTCGGTGTTTTATAAGTAAGATGACAAATAATTGCTCGACCGCCTAGAGCGATGAAAATCGAGAGGATGGTAAGTCAAGTATATTCGTGCATTATACTTCACAATATGATTATAAAAAATGACAACAACACTATGTTTATTTTCTTAAATTTGTATATCAATGGTCATTTTGTAATTGTCCATTTATGTATTCCCCCCCTTTTTTATCATCTATGTATAGTTGTTAACATACGTCTAAAATGTATTTTATGCTTGAAATTGATCTCTTCATTTGGAGCCCTATCCACACCAACCTTTTGCCGACAGTTTTTATTTTATTCAATAAATCTTCTTCATCATTTTGTTTTTTACATCTATCTGAGTGCATTACTAGCTGCACATTGAAACACTCATTGTCTCTTTTGATAATCAACAATTATCCTTACTTGTACATTGCTTCTCCTCACCCTCTTAGCTCTTTCCCTTAACCGCTCACACCACCATCATTTCACCATCACTCGACCACGAAACCTCGTAAAATAGGGTTATGGTGGTTTAATTGACGGGCAGTTGTTCTTCAGATGATTTTTAATGTTTAAATAGTGGTAGATTTTTTAAAACGACAAATACCATGATTTGTCGAATATACCATTACTAACCACAAATACATACACATTACATGATTTGATCCCTTCATCTTTTGGGCATAGAAGAAACGCCTTCATACAATCATAGTAGGATGTCTTTTGAGGACAAATGGTGGTAGATGAAATAAAAATTTTAGAATAATCAAAGTAAGAAAAGAATTTCTATTAAACAAAAATGGTTTTGTTCACCTTTTGCATAAGAGATATGAAAAGATAATTTTCTCACTTTTATAAAGAAAAATATTACCATTCATTTTTTTATTCAAAACCAAAATCCTGACTTTCTTGTCTTGTAGTTCTTTCAAAATTTGCCCTACGTTGCCACACCGAATTAGTTGAACCATATTTGCATATTTGAATTATGGATCCCATTGATTTGGGTTGTAGAGTAACCGATCCAGTTTTGTCCCATTTAACTAACTAGTTGGTTTCTCCCCCGCGCTTCGCGGCGAGTTGAACCGATACCTGTGTAAGTCGGGAAAAGACTCGGAAATGGTCTTCTCTTTTGGATGATGGTACTTGCAGTCTGATCCATATTTGCAGTCTCCAGTGTTCATGAAATAACGACATTCTGGTTCACTGGGTCGCTCAGACAGATTAGAAGCAGATGTTAAAGTATAGGAGTGGTCAATGGAGGCCGAACCACCAAAGCTGGCCGAGGTTACAAGGCTCAAACTTCCCTGAGAAAAGACCACCACCACATATTATAACTATGGTACCATTCATTATAATGCTAAAAGAAGAATTAAACCAGCAAGAGTCCCGAAACTTGGTAATCAATAACTGTTAACTGCTCCATGCTTTGTTATAGTCAAAATAAAGCAATATGAAGTACGACGGCAAAAAAGAACATTTTTAGATATTAAAAAGAAATCCAAGACAACAATCGACCGCTCCATGCTTAGTTGTTGTCAAATAAAGCAATTTGAAGTATAACAACAAATAAAAAAAAATTAGATACTAAAGAAATCCAAAATAAGTATTGATTGCTCCATGCTTAGTTATTGATTGCTCCATGCTTAGTTATTGATTACAAAAATAATAGCAATTATGTTTCATGGCGCTGAGCAGATGCCAATAGAACCCTTGGCCGGATTGACCTCACATACGCATAGGCAGCATCAGGTGACATATGCCTATGTTGTATCTGTGTAGAAACAAACAACTTAAGTGAATGAGAAACACTAAAACACACACATAAGCACAAAAATCAACAAATACTCACCAGATAACATATTACAATGGTTGTGCTGCGTCCACGACCAGCTTTACAATGAACATATGTAGCCTGAATCGGAATCGGATTGGCGGATTGGCATATGTCAACGACAATTACAGTGGAGGTGCGCATGGGTTTATTTCCAATCAGCCCACTTCACAGAGTCTGTTGAGATCTTTCTGTTAGGGCCGGAACTATTTGGAGAATCATGCCATACCATCTCCATCTAGCATAAACAAAACGACATCAATTCGCACAAGTCTGACATGTGTGTAAACATTTATATATGAAGCAAAATGAGCATGTTGGTTGGTTGACCCTTTTTAAATAAAACAGTCAATAAAGTTGTTCACATTTGAAAGAAAAATTCCTATCTTCTTTCTTCTTGTTTGCTATTGAGGGGTAGGCCACTGGGGGTACTTTAAGAAATTTGTTTGAGAAGAAGTAGCATGCATACCTCACCAATGATGACTGTATCACCTTCTTTGACGCCACGTTTAATTAACGACTTGTTAACACCACATGCCTCTAGTACGTGCTGAAACCTTCTATCAGAATCCATATATCTATTGCAGAACAGGTAGATTTCAAGATCATCAATACCAAAAAAAAACAAAAATATATATATATATAAGTAGATTACAGTACTAAACTTACCTCCAATTAGTCATTTGAACAAACCGTTGCACGCCCGCTTCTTCAATGTGCCATGTATTGGAAGAGCTATCATGAGAGATCTGAAATTCATTAATGGGAGCCGTTCGTTGCTTTTTCACCATTTCAGCCACATGACTAAAATGTGCAGGCTCTCTCCAACCTACACATGTTAAAAGTTATCAAAAATTATTATTATTTTAAATGAACAATTGCTTGCGAATTATATCTAAAAAATACAATTTGCTTACTTTCCTCCTTTTTATCTTCAATTCGTTGGCGTACAAGCTCATAAGCAACAGTAATAAGTTCTCTAGTCCCTTGTCTATTTATTGCACTGATCCAAAAAGCTTCAATCCCACGTGATTGAAGGTTTTTCTAGAATGATTCCCATTTTTCATATGCATCAGGGAGATCCATTTTGTTGTATGCAACCAAATACGGTTTTTCAGCAATTTCAGGATTAAACAATTCAAGTTCAAGTCGAACTGCATCGTATTCATACTCTGGTTGTTGAGATGAGCCATCAACAATGTGTACCTAAGCCTCAATTTTTATGACAATTATTAATTCACGATAATAACTTAAAACGCATCAAATATTAAAGGTGTGTTATAGTAGATAAATAACTATTAGAAGTGACAAAATAGGTGGATTGGTCACGGATCAAAATGGTTCAGGTTAAAATGAGTAACTATTAAAGCAAGTCCACCTGTTCAGCCATAATTCTCAAATTTTAGTAATAAACATGTAGAAGTTGAAATAAAAATGTAAACCAAATATAAAAAGAGGTATACCAGAGCCGAACATCTTTCGGTATGCCTAAGAAACTCATGGCCCAAACCAAAACCTCTGTGTGCACCTTCAAGTAAACCTGGAAGATGTGCTACAACTATAGAAGCATCATAATCAAACGAACCATACCTAAATTGGGAAGCAATGTGGTAAAAGGGTAATTTGCAATGTTTGGTTGAGCAGCACTAATAACACTTAGAAAAGTGCTCTTTCCTGTATTTGGAGCTCCCACTATTCCAACATCTAAAACCCATCCAATTCAGGCTCCTACGACTTATCATCAGATTTCTCACCATCCGTACCACCATCATCGTCATCAGAAGCACCATTTTCTCCATCACTACTACCATAGGAGGCACAAACACCTACAAAACATCAAACACCTTAACAACCAAATTGGGTAATTACATCAAACACCTTAACTGACCACTCACCAACATTCTATTATCGAGCACAGGCTTCAAGGAGCAATGAAGATGATATCAAACCTTAGTAGGAAGATGTTGCAGTTCAGGAGGAAGATATTTTCGTCAGATCCCCAATCCCACAGATGAAAACAAACCCCTATGATTTAAAATCAACAAATACTCACCAGATAATCCATTTACAGTGGAGGGAGAGCAAGCGAGAGGTTCAATGACACCTGAATCGGAATCGGATTGGCGGTGGCGGTTGCCGGGGGAGTCACCGGAGACGGCGGCGGGGGCGGATGCGGTGGTGGTGGATGATGGGTTGATTAATTTTGATCTTGAATTTGTGTCTGTCACCGGCGCACACAATCGGCGGATATGATTCAAGCGTTTTGAGGACCGATTCAAGATGATTCTTGTCGGGGTAATCGGGGATTTGAAGCGCTGGTTTTGATTTCCAGCTGGTTAGCTGGTTGGAGTCCAGTTTCCGGTGGAAATTCCGGTGGCGCGGGCGGCGGTGATGGGTTTGGAGGGAGGAGTTGCGGTGGTAGTGAAGAGTTTGCGGTGGTGGTGGTGGCGGTGGGGTGGTGGTTTGAGGGAGGAGAAAGGGGAGGCTCCGGAGACGATGGTGGTCATGGTGGCTATGGTGGATGGAGATGGGCCTGTGGGTCGATTGGATGAAAAGTAGCAGAGGGTTTTACACCAAAGTGGTGAAAATACCAAGATTACCCCTTGATGAATAGTACTATTCATCAAGGTCACATCAAACTTCCTTTTTTCATATTATAGAATGCTTTGGCATATCTGATCAAGGCTATACGCTTTTTTAACAGCCACTCGAGGCCCCGACCCCGAGAACCCAGCTGACCCGGTTATCCGAGCAGGGGTACCCACCTATGATGGGACGTGTCCAAGTGGCCTAACCGAAGCCGGACCCCCGATCACCAGTCCAAGAAGGAAACAGTCGCCCAAAGGCGCACCGCGAAAAATCCCCTTGGATTCAGATTCGAACCTGTGACCTTTGGCCACAAGCTGAACCCTTCAATTCTCTAAATACCGTTGAGCTAGAAGCTCTTTGGCAATCAAGGCTATATGTGTTTTAGATTATTTATTCTAGTGTGTTTTTAGTTTATTTTATCTTTTAGGCAATAACTTATGTTCGGTAGTCATAGAAGAAAAAATGGTTTAATTATTTTGCATCAAAATAACGTTTCTTCTTATTTTTCTTCTTCTTTTTTTTTTTTAGCTTTTTATTGACAACTATTAGCATTAGTATTGTGACAAAGGTGTATGTCACCTATCCAAACAGTGTTGGGTTTGAGCCTCAATTAAAGCAGCGTGAAGTAGATTTTGAAGTGGATATGATTAAGTTAAAGTCGTTAAAATAACATATTTATGATCAATAAGGTGTCTAGTATTCAAATCCAAAATAAAAAGCTATATTTTGACGAGATCTGCATTCAAATTTCGGTTTCAAATATTTCAGTTGTATTGCATCCTATTCGTATTCAAAATTTAACTTTTGAATCGATCTGATTTTATGCTTTTCTATTTGATGCGGGTAAACATATTCAAATTATATAAAAATTTCTTTTTCATTATATATAC
Source organism: Flaveria linearis (assembly GCA_024085815.1). Classification (NCBI taxonomy): domain Eukaryota; kingdom Viridiplantae; phylum Streptophyta; class Magnoliopsida; order Asterales; family Asteraceae; genus Flaveria; species Flaveria linearis. The sequence goes on along the minus strand of CM044004.1, from coordinate 80,881,633 downwards.
TAGAAGGATATTTGCACAATGTAGAAACATAGAAATGTAACGAAACCGAATAGAAAGACAAAATTTATTCAAGAGTACTAGTTTTTCATTCATAATCGTACTTGTCAAAATTACATGACAAAAGATATGTCTAACCAAATCATAAAGATTCCTATTATATACTCAAGGGACGTTTGGTTGGAGGGAATTGAATGGAATGGAATGAAATGAAATGAAAATGAAAAACTAGTATAATTTTTAAGTAAAATTATGTTTAAGTGAGCAATTAAAAATAAACCCAAGGGAATGTTTCACCTCAAATTCCCTTGATTGTGAGATTTCAAAATCCTTCCACCTAAAGAGTGAATTTGAAATCCCACAACCAATGAGAGAATTTGAAGTGAAACATTCCCTTGGTTTAACATTTCATTACCCACTCAAACATTATTTTAATTTAAACTTATACTAATTTCTCAATTTCATTCCATTACATTCCATTCCTTCCAACCAAACGCCCCCTAAGTTATATTCTAAGGCAATCTTTAAGAATCTTCGACTTGTATTGCTATTGTCTAACCAAATCATAAAGATTTATATTATACGCCTTAAGTTATATTCTAAGGCAATCTTCAAGAATCTTCGACTTGCATTGCTATTCATGGATGCTACCAAAAGTATAATTGGCCAAGACAACTTGATTTTCGCACCTAAAAACATGCTTAAACGTATTAATTGAAACATTGATGAGTTCATAGGTTTAACGATACAAGTAAACCAGTTGTAAAAACATGCATACGTTATATGTATAATTAGAATGAGCCCACGACCAACACTTGACTATATATGTGTGTTCTTGTCATATGCCTTTTCACTAACACCAATGTATAAAGGTATATGCATTCATGAAAAATGACTTAGCTGGCGCAACTAACCTGATGAATGGGGGTGTCAATCCAACAGTACTATTCATACAACTCGTGTCTTATCATTAACTGTTCATGTGTGGGGGATTTAAAAGTACGTGATAACAAGTAGAACTCAATACACATCAAAGCAAACATAACAAACAAACAAACAAACATACCCAGTATATCCCACTCAAGAGCGGGTCTGGGAGGGGTAGGTGGTGGCAAGTCTTTCCTCTATCTTAGGAGATATAGAGACCGCTTCCGAAGAGACCCTCGACTCGAAAGCAAGACAATAACAAAAGCAATCATGATATATAACATACAACACATAGGTAAAAATCACATAAAGATTAAGATAGGGCGTACAACAAATTAGAGGCATGTAACACCTATAAAGGGCAGATGTGGAAATGCCTACACCTCACGCCATGCGAGGGGCCCCGCATCATGCCTCCGTAAACCCTTCCTACCGTATACCCTTCCTACCCACGGAACCCACTAAACTTAATTTTAATTCTACGCCTCTATAAACTCCTATCCTCGATCATGTGCTCGGAGAGGTGCAAGTCTACCATATCTCGCCTAATTATCTCGTCCCAAGTCAACCTAGGTCTTCCTCTACCCCTCCTACCCTCTAAGTTAATGTTCTCTACTGCTCTAATAGGTGTTACCATCTGTCTCCTCTTCACGTGCCCAAACCATCTTAATCTTCCCTTTCGTATTTTATATGTGATACAAGCCACCTCTAGGCTCTGGCGACACACGTCGTTTCTTATCCGATCCAATCTTGTGTGTCCATACATCCACCTCAGCATTCTCATTTCTGCAACCTCTATTTGTCTCTCATACGATTTCTTTATGATCCAACAGTCTGTTCCGTATAACATAGCTGGACGTACTGCCCTTCTGTATAGTTTTCCCTTTAGTTTTACTGGAAACCTCTTATCACACAAAATCCCTGATATTGCTCTCCACTTGCACCATCCTGATTGCACACGGTGGGCTACATCGCCGTGTATTCTCCATCTTCCTGTACGTATGAGCCCGGGTATTTGAACCTAGACGTCTGTGGGACCGCCATACCCTGGATACTGATTTGGGTGTCCTCTTCAGTCTCACCACTAAAGTTACAATACATTTATTCCGTCTTAGAGCGACTTATCCTTAAGCCTCTGCACTCTAGTGCTGCTCTCCACCGTTCTAGCCTCTCGTTAAGCCCGTTTTAGATTCTGATCTTAAGACAATATCATCCGCAAACAACATGCACCATGGGACTAGCTCTTTATAGACTTGTTCATATCATCCAACACTACTGTGAAGAGAAACAGGCTTAATGCCGATCCTTGGTGGAGTCCCACTTCCACCGGGAAGAAGTCCGTGTCTTCGACTGGTGCTCGCACACACGTTTTTGCCCCGTCATACATATCTTATATTATTTTGATATACCTCTCTGGTACCCTTCTAAGTCGCAGGCTTTCCCAAATGAGTTGACGCGGCACACTGTCATAGGTTTTTTCTATGTCAATGAATACCATATGGAGGTCCCTTTTCTTTTCTCTATATTTCTCCATTATCCTCCTTATGACGTGTATAGCATATGTTGTAGAGCGTCCTGATATAAATCCAAATTGGTTTACTGCTATCTGAGTATCTCGTCTAATTCTCGTGTCAATAACTCTTTCCCATAGTTTCATCGTGTGACTCAATAGCCTTATTCCCCTGTAATTTGCACAGCATTAGACATCTCCTTTTTCTTATATATGGATGCTATGACACTGCTTCTCCACTGCTCTGGCATCTTCCCGGTCTTGAAAATAGTGTTAAATAAGTCTGTTAGCCATTGCAGGCCCTCATCTCTCAGGCACTTCCACACTTTTATTGGTATGTTGTCTGGCCCCACCGCCTTAGCCCTTCCCATTTTTAGAGCTCTCGTAACTTCGTCGACTGTGATGTTGTTTTTTGCGTTGTTTGATTTGTTTTATCTATCTCAGTTTGTTGATTAGGGTCCCTTATGTTGAAAAGTTTATCGAAGTAAGTTTTCCATCTCACCTTGATGTCGTTCTCCTTCACCAAGACCTTTCCATCCGTAGCCTTTATAAACTTCATCATTCTCAAGTCTTGTCTTCTACTTTCTCTTGCCCTGGCAATCTTAAACATGTCATGTTCTCCTTATTTCGTCTCTAATCGCTTATACATTCTCTCGTACGCTGTGTTCTTTGCCTCCGACACAAACTTTTTCACATCTCGTTTAGCCTCCTTGTATTTCTTTTAGCTCTACTCATTCTTCCACATTATTACAACGTAAAAGCTCTCTAAAACTTTGTTGTTTAATTCTTATCTTCTCCTGTACATTTTCGTTCCACCACCAGGATTCCTTATGACCGACTGTCCTATTTGTTGAAAGTCCAAGAGTTTCTTTAGCTGCTTGAATGACTCTAGTTGTCATAGCCTCCCACTTTTGGTCTGCGTCTTCCTGCGGCCCATTCTGGCTCATTGGTATGACCTTATCTCTAAAAATGGTAATCTTTTCGTCTTGAGCTGGCCCCATCTGATCGTAGGTCTAATCCTCTTAGTTGGTTGGACAATTGCTCTATTCACGCGTAAATCTACCACCAACAAATGATGTTTAGTCACTAATGTCTCTCTAGGGATTGCCTTACAGTCCTTCTAGGAGCTACGATCTTCTCCCATCATCAGCAAATAGTCTATCTGTGTGTACCATCTGACCATGAACACCAAAGTTTATAACCATTGCACTCTTTTGCTCTCCCACCCCGCCATCTAGTATCCTAAAGGCATGCTATCTGAACCCTACGTCTATTCAGCACATCTATTAACTCTAGTAACTTACTAGTTAGGGTTCCTACATTCCACGATGCCACTCGTAATCTATAACTCTTTTTCCCCGTAGTTGCACCTCTCATCGCCGAACATGATCTCGGGGTAGCATAATGGCTCCTGTTATCTATTATACCTCACTCACCCACCGTAACAAAAAAACCAGCCCAACAATTTAAGTATGTTTTTCCCTATCGAAGCAAACATAACTTAGCATAAATGCAAGTATGTTTTTCCCCTAAAACAATTTAAGTAAATAAGTAAAAATGGTTCGTGCAACTCACTTGTAGTATTATCTAATAGTGATAGTAAACTCTTGAAATGATGATAGGCATGGTCCTACTCATTTGCTACAATACAAGTATATATTGTTTAAGTTTATGGACTAAACTCTAGTGATTCTATGTATGTCACCGATTTAGTTTCTATATGCATGAGTATAGGGTGATGCATGATAGTCTTAGCATATGCATAGTTGGATGGTATGCCGACTTAATAATACTATATAAAATTTTTATATTTCCTTAATATGATACCAAATGTTTAACAATATGATGAGTATGAGATTTGTTTTGTAAAGTTATGTTGGTAAAACTTATGTAATATATTTTGCCATGACATGAGTGGTTAATAATAATGTTACATTGTGTTGATAAATCTGTAATAATAAAACAAGTTTATAATTCTTAATATGGCATAAGTATACAATCATATTTACTAAAGTAATATGAAGGTGAATGTTTGTTTGTTAACGTTAAATTATGTTTTTAATTTTTCCAATGAAAATTCAGCATTATGATGTTCGTATTTGGTTAATTTTCCAAGATAACATATGTTAAGTAGTCAAAATCATATCATAGCTTATCATATTATCAAAGGTTTATGTTATGTTTAGTGTGAGAGTGGTCATATTTATGCATAAATAAATCATATCTTATTTTATGAAATCCTTGTATGTTGACAACTTGTTCGAACCCTATTCTTGACCATATGTATGATGATGACATCTTGATCATATTTCATGCATGGATTACTTAAAAATACCATTTGTGACTTGTAAAACATGTATGTACATAAACATTATTACATATGTCATAAAGATGTAAACATCCACATTATGTGTACAACTTAAAAAACAACATGGTTCATGATGTTTTTAAACATCCACATTGTTACATTCTTTTATGATTTTATGTGTTTTGAATGAATAGTTGTGACTTTTGGTTTGATGATGTATGCATGCATATAAAACATCATCTTGACATAAAATATAAATGTCATTGCATGTGAATAGTAACTTACATAGAAAAAAATGTAAGTATCAAATAAGATTACACATGCGTAATTTCATATATGATCTTAGAAGAATACATATTTACCTATGATTGTTGTAAACTTTATGGATCTTTAGATGAACAAGATCTAGTATTTGAAATGATGTATTGTATGTAACCAATGTCGGTCAAGATGGCTTGCAAATATGAAAATTGATCGAGTCTTAGGGTAAAAATCTATTGACCTAGTTTATGAGTTATCTAAACCTTAACAGTGTAAAAATTCTAAGGTTTTTCAGTAATACAAGTTAGTATATTAGTCTGGAGTTTTGACTGATGTTATAAATATACCCTATTTGATCTTGATACAAAATTATGTCAAGATTTTAATGATGTTCCAAGGCTTATAATCGTCAATCGATGGATGCTCAAAGGCTTACAATCGTCGATCGATAGATGTTTAATTGCTAATCAATACGAGAGGGAAATAGTTGAAGAAGAAGATAAAACAAGAGGCTAGTCCTAAGGTCTTAAATTATTATCTATATCTATACTACTATATAAAGCATTTAGGGAGGTTACAAACAAACAAACAAACAAACAAACATACCAGTGTATCCCGCTAAAAGCAGGGTCTGGAAGGGGTATGTGGTGGCAAGTCTTTCCTCCATCTAGAAAGATAGAGAAACCGTTTCCGAAGAGACCCCCGACTCGTTAAACAAGGCAATAACAATAGTGATCATAAAACATAGCATACAAAAGCATAGCATAGCATACAACACATAGGTAGATATCACATGAAGAATTATCTAGCACACACATCATAAAAAACGGCATGTAACACCCAAAATGGGAGATGATACATGTCATCGAAAACCCTTCCCACCCACAAAACCCACTAAAAGTCCTTAATTTTAATTCTGCGCCTCCACTCACTCCTATCCTCGATCATGTGCTCAGAAAGATGCAGATCTATCATATCTCGCCTAATAATCTCGTCCCAAGTCAAACTAGGTCTACCTCTACACCTCCTACCCTTTAAGCTGATGTTCTCTACTGCTCTGACAGGTTACAATTGTAATTTTATTCAAAATATAAGACACTAAGATAACTTTTTAAGCACAATATACAAGTGTGTTATGCATTAATTCCTAAATTGCCCTCATTAAGTATACTTTTTCTAATTAATGTATTATTTAATTCAATAAATTAAGTACTATCTTATTAATAATGCTTTTATAATAATAATTAAATTTACATATCCTATTTATATATTTATAACTATATCTTATAAAATTAAGTATATCTTATTTATATATGATATGATGATAATTAGTTGGATTCCCCGTGTATATTTTGTATAATAATTGCATTATTATGTTCGTTTTATTCTCAGAATTCGTTTCTATTGATCAATTGTGGGTTTTGTAGGATCCCGAGCATAAAGATAGCATTTTGGAGCTTAAACGAGTCTTAACGAGATGCCGGGGTCGAGCCGAGGAGTTTGGAATTAAAAGAATAAAAAATTCTGAGTTTTGATTCTCTCGCGCTACGCGCCAGCCGGAGGGAAATCCCTCGCGCTACGCGAGGGGTGGAAAAAGCTGCGAAATTACCTTTTATCCCTCATTAACCCGTGGATCTACCCGAGATGCCACCCGACTATTTTGTCGGGTTGCGAGGTATGTCGCGTCACGCGACAGAATATGGGGAACTCCTCGCGCTACGCGACGGGTACTAAAATCGGCAAAGTTGTTTAAAACTCAAACCAAAACCCTAATTCGAGGAAGAGGACATTATTGGACGATTGGGAGCGGCTGAGGACGATCATAGGCGATTTCCAGGAGCTTGGGAGCAAAGGATTGGAGATTTGGAGCTAGGAAGTGAAGAATCGAAGACTTAATCGTCCCGGTTTCTACGTTTCTCTACTTAGTTTTCATTCCTTTGTAATCAATGACTTTTTCCATGACTTATACTTCTTTTCTGATCATGTTTAGAGGCTAAACTTCTGTAGCTTCCTAGGTTTTGATGATTATGCATGTTTAACTTAGTATTCTTTCGGTTTTCGGATTGTGCTTGTGTTTAAAGTTAATGATAATGATTTGGTTTGCATGATCAGTTGTGTACGTGTATTTAGATCTGTTCTTGTGATTGGTTTATTGCTTCACGTGTGTCTTGATGAATGTCTTTCATATAATGGATGCATGCTAGATCGTTTGCCTAGGGTTTGCGGTTTCTAGATGATATGGTAGACGTATTGAATCATTGAAGTGATTTATCTTGAATTGAACTAACTAAATATGCAACTAATCTTAATACTGTGAGGTTAATAGATTATCAGGTTGTCTTGTGTGATTGATTGCTAGGTTAGAGTCTCTGTGAGGAGTTCGGTCTAGTTCCCCTTTCATATCATAGTTTCCTGAGTCTGATTAGGCATTCCAGATCTATCCCCTTACCTTTAGGTATTGTGACACTCGCGCCGTGAGGTAGAGTGTCTATCGGGTATGTCGTTAGCTTAGTTGGAGAACTTGTGAGGGTAATCCACAAACCGGTGTTTTATCGGCTTATTAGGTCTATCTAGTTGCTTTCCTTGAAAGTGTCGAGGTTTCTCTAGGTCCCTTTTAAGTTAGTATCTTCAGATCCCGGTTACACAAGTCTTTCCAAAACCGTTAGGAGAAAAGCCAAAAACATGTATAGGATTCTTACCTAGGTAGTGATTTCTTCTCCTGATTTAAATCTAGTCAATTCCTTATTTTCTGTCCAGTGTTAGTTCTTTTAAAGTAATTTAAACCAAACCCCCCTCGTTTACTTTCGCTTAGTATTTTAGTCAAGTCTTAAGTAAGTCTAGTTTACGTTTTCCATACAGAAGTCTTTGGGTTCGATAACTCGGACTTAATAACTATTCTGCAGTCGACCGGTACACTGCCGGTTGTGTTGCTTAGGATCGAGTCCTAGTTTTATAAATTTAAAGCTTTTTAGTGTCTAGTTAGAGTTTTATTTGTGAGTCTAATTTGGTATAGTCTAGCACACATCAAAGTTTTTGGCGCCGTTGCCGGGGACTTCTTGGCGATTGCGTTAATTAGACTTACTTGATTTAATAGCTATTTGTGCTAAGTGTTTTTAATTAGTTTGTTTTTAATTCTATTTGTTTTTATTTTATTTGTTTGAGTCAGTCTCACAGTATTAATTTTGTGTTTTGCAGGTTTATGCCCCGCTTGAGATCACAAGGACCACCTCCGGATCAAGATTTGCAGCCTGCGTTGCCTAAATTAGGGGTGGTACTTCTTCTCTTTCTGTTTTTGATTCTACACCTTTTTCTACAGCATTTCTTCTACTTCTTCTGCAGATTCTAGCCCACCTAGTTCACCACACACACCTATGGCTGAGAATCAGACTGTTCATCAGCAAGCCACCAATGGCTTCACAGGAGTTAGCAATCCAATCACACTTCCTGCCATTGCTAATGATAACTCCTGGCAGATCCCATCCTACGTCATGACAGCTATCTCTAATAACTGTCAATTCCATGGACGCGAGGATGAGGACGCACCTGCATACATAGGTCGCTTAGAGCGAATTGGTAGAACTTTCAAGTTGCAGGGTGCGTCTGATGATGCCATCTTTTTACAGCTGTTTCCCTTTTCACTTGCTGATCGAGCCGCCACTTGGCTCGAATCTCATGCAGCTGGTACTTTCACCACCTGGCCGGCTCTTCGTGAGCGTTTTCTTCATAAATACTTTCCGCCGGCCAAGGCATCTAGGCTTAGAGATGAGATACATTCGTTTAGGATGGAGCCCGATGAACCTTACTATCGTGCTTGGGAGAGGTTTCAAAACCTCCTTAGTCGTTGCTCCCAGCATGGTTTGTCTGAGTGGGCTTTGGTAGAAAAGTTTTACAATGGGTTGAATTATGAGACGAGAGCTAGGTTTGACACGTCTGCGGGTGGGCATCTCATGGGTAAGAAAAATGTGAATGAATGTAATGAGATGTTTGAGAGTTTTGCCCAAGCAGAACATGAGCAGCGGTCTGGAAACAGGAATTCCAGTCCTGCCACTGGTACCTCATCTCGAGGAGTTCACCATGTCACCATGGATACTAGTGTGGCTGCTGCTCTTGATAGCCTAGTTCGTGAGGTTAGAGAGCTGAAAAAGAAGGTTGATAGGTGTGAGCTATGTAGAGGTGACCATGCCACTAGTGAGTGCCCTTTGATAGGTCAAGAGCAAGCCAGTTATGTAGGTAACAATTCTTATAACTCCGGTTGGAGAAATCAGAACAACTGGCGTTCTTCAGGTGCTCCCCAGGTTTCTCACAGAATTCTAATCAAAACCAGGGGCAGGGTAGTGGTTCAGGTGGTCAGTCAGGGCAGAATAGTGGAGATTTAAGTAGGATAGAGAATCTGTTGACTCAGTTAGTGGTTAAGGATTCTAAGACGCAGCAGATTCTAGCCGAACATGATATCTTATTGAAAAATCAGCAATCAGCTTTCCTAGATCTTCAGAGGTCCGTAGGGGACATAGCTAGAAGGTTAGATGAGAGGCCCCCAGGTCAGTGCCCGGTAATACTCAACAGAACCCGAATGCACATGTTAAGGCCATTACAACTAGGTCGGGTAGGCAGTTAGATGAGGTGAGAGGCCCTATAGTTGAGGAGGTCATGTTTGAGAAGAATGAGAGTGAGAAGGTAGTAGAGAATCCCTCTGGGGATAGTGCTGTTAGGAAGCCTAGTGTGTTTGAGCGTTCTCCGGTGATTGATCATTCCGTCTCCCGTTTCCCGATAGGCTTAAGAATCAAAATATGAAAAGGATTACGGGCACTTTTTGGATTTGTTTAAACAATTGAAGGTCAATCTCCCGTTCATAGAGGTAATTAAGTGGATGCCTAGGTATGCTAAATTTTTGAAAGACCTTTTGAAGAATAAAAGCAAACTAGGTGAAATTTCGAGTGTTTCCTTGTCGGGTGAGTGTTCTGCGGTGGTCATGAACCAGCTACCGGAGAAATTGGCAGATCCCGGGATTTTCACAATCCCGTGTCTGTTTGGTAGTGAGGTTCAATGCCACGCGTTGGCGGATTTAGGAGCTAGTATTAACCTTATGCCTTATTCCTTGTATGAGAAATTAGGCTTAGGTGAATTGAGTCCAACGCGTATGACACTTTCCCTTGCTGATAAATCTGTTAAGCACCCACGGGGAATTGTAGAGAATTTGTTGGTGAAAGTTGGTAAGTTTGTATTCCCCGTTGATTTTGTGGTTTTAGACATGGAGGCTGATGAACGTGTTCCTATTATCTTAGGTCGACCCTTTTTGTGTACTGCTAAGGCAAATATTGATGTGTTTAGGGTCAGATCACACTTCACGTAGGAGAAGAGAGTGTGTGTTTGAGGTAGCCAAATCGATTAGGGGTCCTAGTATTCCGAAAGGGTCGGTGTTCTTGATCAATTCGTGTGAGGTGGATGATAGGATGATGAAGAATGAGAGAGTGTATTCGGTTGAGGAGGATGATGAGTTAGATAGAGTTGCTGAAGAGTTTTGAGGGTATGTGAAAGTGATGATGAGTTAGTTATTGTGAATTTGAGAAGTTTGTGGTTGAGGATAGCAATCCCCAAGTGTGGGGATGTTAGAGTTTGATAGAGAACCGCCACCATTAGCAAAACCCAAGTGTGGGGATTCCTGTGATTGATTGATTCTGAATTTGGTGGTTTCTTGTTTAGTGGTGAGTGTGGATGTGAGGTTGTTAGTTTCGGGGGTGAGCTGGGTCTTCATGATCCCCCATAAGTTGATCTGAGTGATGGTTTTGGGTAATTACCCGTTTGTAGAGTTTGTAGAGTTGGTTTTGGTAGTTTTTGTCGGTTTTTGTGTTTCGTGTGTTTTGTTTTCGTGTCTTGTTAAGTATTTGCAGGGAAACAATCTTATGGTTGCAATTTGACACATGACCGGGAGGATACCAGGTAAGTTTTCCCACTTGGTTCATGTTAATAGAGGTAATAAACGGTTGGGGCCAAAAATTTGGCTAAGGCATGAAAAATTTCGTAACTTTCTGAAAAAAATGCAACCTCGCGCTACGCGCCGGGCTGCTTGATTTCTCTCGCGTAGCGCGACGAATCTCGCGTAGCGCGAAGTGTTCATGCCTAACCCTCGCGTCACGCGAGGGATCCCAGAATTTTTGAATTTTTTTTATTTTACCTAATTTTCACCATTTCACCCATTTTTCCACCATTTTCGACCTTCTACCATCATGTCATCCATTTTTCCACTTGTTCAAAGCAACTTGAATTTCATACGTGTGTTTCTCTGTTTTGTGAGTCGTTTTTTTTTATTGAGTCTGTTTGATGCTGTGTTTGCCTGTTAGTTGTTTGTTTTGCAGGTCTGGAATAATTCACCGTACTCAATCTCCATTCTGGTGAATATATCTAGCAATTTTATAAGGAGGCAACCAGTCATTCCTGATCGCGAATGAAATGCTATACGATCAGAGGTTTTGGATTCAGACTCTGCACAGCTGGACACTGCTTAACCAGCTAAGTCTTTTCCAAAACTCTTCTTTTATTTATGTCTTTCTTTTAGTTTCAACATTGAGGACAATGTTTAAATTAAGTGTGGGGATAGGAAGACATGTGTCTTAGGTTTAATTTCATTGAGTCATTCTTTTAATTTTTGCGTGTGTTTAGTTAATTTTATTTTAGTGTGTCTTTGAAAAAAAAAAAAAAAAAAAAAAAAAAAAAAAAAAATCAAAAAATTAGAAAATTTCCCTGATTTTGATGTCTGCATATATTAAAAATGGAAAATGATAGGTAAAGTCAGGTGCCTGGTTTTCAACTACTATATGTATGAGATAATAAATAATTGAAAGCGTGTCTGATTTGGGATGCACGGGTAGGCCCAGCCGATTTTGAAGGGTTTTCATAGATGTATTCTAATCCATCTAATTAAATATTTAAATTACTATATGTGTTCTCACTAGATGGAAGTCGAAACTGTTGGAAGTTCGAAAAAGCACCACTGTAGGTTGATACCCGTCTGTATTTAAGATTAGCATAGTTGGCACACGTTATGTGGCGCCTTAGGATTCCATCTTAGTATTGTGTGAGTTTGAAAATGACAATTAGGTGCGAGAGGGCATTCAAAAACCTCTAGGCCAGTGCTTAATGATTGTGGCCTGAAGCTTATGTGCTTGACAGCTGGGATGGCGACTTGGCTGGCAACACCTCTGAGTTAGGGTCGTGATCCTGTTGTTTTTAAATCTTGCACAAAATAATAAAAAAAGAAGACAAAGCCTATGGTGTTGCTCAAGGGATGGTGACTCAGTGGGAAACAGCCCTCTAGGTGGAGTCTTATATAAAAAAAAAAAAAAAAAAAAAAAAAAAAAAAGAAACAAGTAAGAAGAAAAAAATATTTATAGTGCAGCTTAGTTTCCATCAAAATAAGTTAGTTTTAAATACATGGGGTATTGGGTTACAGTGGTAGAAAATCATGGATTTTTGATTTAATCTATGCTTTGGAGATTTGATAACAGGAATAGATACCGACTTGTGAGAATTCATGATTAATAAAATAGAATACTTGAACCTAAATGCTATACTCTTGGGGACGTGGATGATCGGTGGTTGGGTTTAAATGGACAAATATACCTTGTGATCGCGGTTAACACGTTAGTAAATTTTAATGAGTAATTAGACTTAAATGTTGGAAATCAGATTTAAACCTGACTATGATTCCATTTGCATAAGTCTTTTTCAGGGACGAAAAAGAGGTAAGTGTGGGGATATTGATATGATGATAATTAGTTGGATTCCCCGTGTATATTTTGTATAATAATTGCATTATCTATGTTCGTTTTTATTCTCAGAATTCGTTTCTATTGATCAATTGTGGGTTTTGTAGGATCCCGAGCATAAAGATAGCATTTTGGAGCTTAAACGAGTCTTAACGAGATGCCGGGGTCGAGCCGAGGAGTTTGGAATTAAAAGAATAAAAAATTCTGAGTTTGATTCTCTCGCGCTACGCGCCAGCCGGAGGGAAATCCCTCGCGCTACGCGAGGGGTGGAAAAAGCTGCGAAATTACCTTTTATCCCTCATTAACCCGTGGATCTACCCGAGATGCCACCCGACTATTTTGTCGGGTTGCGAGGTATGTCGCGTCACGCGACAGAATATGGGGAACTCCTCGCGCTACGCGAGGGTACTAAAATCGGCAAAGTTGTTTAAAACTCAAACCAAAACCCTAATTCGAGGAAGAGGACATTATTGGACGATTGGGAGCGGCTGAGGACGATCATAGGCGATTTCCAGGAGCTTGGGAGCAAAGGATTGGAGATTTGGAGCTAGGAAGTGAAGAATCGAAGACTTAATCGTCCCGGTTTCTACGTTTCTCTACTAGTTTTCATTCCTTTGTAATCAATGACTTTTTCCATGACTTATACTTCTTTTCTGATCATGTTTAGAGGCTAAACTTCTGTAGCTTCCTAGGTTTTGATGATTATGCATGTTTAACTTAGTATTCTTTCGGTTTTCGGATTGTGCTTGTGTTTAAAGTTAATGATAATGATTTGGTTTGCATGATCAGTGTTGTACGTGTATTTAGATCTGTTCTTGTGATTGGTTTATTGCTTCACGTGTGTCTTGATGAATAACATATAGTATATAATTACTAAATATTACATAATAATAACAATAATAGTAATAATAATAATAATAAATAATAATAATAATAATGATAATAATAATAATGATAATAACAATAACAATAATAATAATAACTAAAATATAATTAATGTTTAAGTCAGGTCATCAGGTTAGATTGCGCTTTTCAAGTGGGACTCGGTGACACCCTTCGCATCACGCGAGTTAAACCACTATATGATAAATATATCTTAAGATGACAAGATAGTAATTTAATTCAAAGTGTAAGACGCCTAATATAACATTTTAAGCATAAAATACAAGTGCTTTATGCAATAGTTTAACTTTTACCCCCTATTTAATTAACTCCTTCTAATTAATATATTATTTAATACAATTATTAATACATTATTTTATATTATGATATTATTTAATTTTCATTGAATTTTATTTTATTTTATTTATGATACTATAAATTGGTATTTAAATTTATATTAGTAATTATATTTTATAACTACTTACTGTTTAAATTAAGTATTATTTTATTTAAATATTTAAGTATACAACTAATATATATCTTCATATTATAATAACAATAATACTAATATATTCTAGGGCATATTGTGAGTTTAATCATTTAAATATTTATGTAAAATATTTTAGTTAATGAAAATTATTTAATAAGTTTCAAAAAATAATTACAATAATAATAAATATTATCATATTAACACTACTGCTACTACTAATTATTCTTATAAGGTCAATAACAATAACAACAACAACAACTATAATATTCATGTTATTATATTAGTTATAATATAATATCATGTAGCTCTCGTGTTATTGTATCTATAACAATTTAATGTTCGATAATTGTACCATAACAATATAATATGAATCACTAAAACATGTGTAACGACAATCCGAGTGCATATATAGTTGACCTCACCAAAATCATGATAATCCCAAACCTATAATTATAACATTAGTTTATACGCTTCAAATCAAACCGCGACAAAACGCGGGTCTAACACTAGTTTTATATAATACAAAGGAGTAAAATAGTTATTTTGCAGACAATTTGAATTTAATTTTTCGTTATAAAACATAATATGTGATAAACCTTAAAGGAAATTCAACAATAACTAGTGATTGTATATATTTAAAGTATATAACTAGAAACTAAGATTCATAAAGATCTTAATACTAAACCATCATTTTTCATATCATTAGACTAGAAGGTCAATCACAAACTTAACCAACGAGTAAAATAGTTATTTTCTAAACCTAACCCAATAGGATTTTTTCATAGTAATATGTTTTCTCCTTATGATATTCTGGACGAGTCACACTTCTAGCTTTAAAATTAGCATAAATGGTTGACATATAGTTTTAATAAGTTACTCAGGTAGTGGAGGTCGTTCCAAACGAAGATAAAAAATATAGCGTAGCAACTTACTCTTATGCACTGTTGTTTCACTTGGATCTGACCGGCTGGTTTGATCGCTTGGACCGAAATTTAGTTGGGGCACCATTTCGATCCACCCTAATTCGTTTTGTTGACAAAGAACCGCCAGTTCGGACTGGTTCGTTGGTCAGACTGGGAGCTGATAACCAGGTCGGACCAATTTTTGGTATTTTTATTTTTTAATTTAATAAGTTTAATGGATCTATTAGACGATGATTGAAGTGTTGGATATATAATTATAGTTGAGTCTTATATATAGCTATAAAATACATATATAAAATACTTATATTGAATTATATATAATTATATAATTTAACGTTATCTAGTTTTTAAATATGATCAGATCAATCCAACCAGCCAACCTATAAAATAACTGGTTGGTTGTTCAATACGGTTCTAAAAACATCATTTTAATTTAACGAAAACAATAAAAACATAAAATGCTAGAAGGGATGACCCACATGTTAATAATACTGACAAACAAAAACCAATGCCTCTCACACACACACACACTCACAACCAAACTACAAACTACAAACTACAAACAACCATCTTCTCAACACAACTAGCCTTCTTCTCTCTCTCTCTCTCTCTCTCTCACACACACACAAACACACACACAAACACACACTCAAAAAGCATATTACTCTCATACTCTCTCTCTCCTCTCTCTCTCTCTCTCTCTCTCTCTCTCTCTCTCTCTCTCTCTCGCTCGCTATCATATTCACTGAATCAAGCACCTTTTCCTCGGTAAATCTATTCGATTCTTTTGTTTTTTCTCTTCAATTCGCGCTTCTGTTGATTCATTTGAGGTTTTGACTTCGAGATTCGTTTGTAGGGTTTCGGTTGCCATCGGGACTGGAGATTTCCTGAGATGACTAAACAACGGCCGCCGGAGCCGCTTGATTTCTTCATCTGGACCGTTGAGGTATCATTCATCACCTCCTCTCTTATCTCCTTAGATCTCGTGCTTCAATTTCGTTTTGAATTAGTAATCGGTTGTATGTATTTCAGTATTTGGGCCTTTTGATGTTACAATCGATGAGTTTGTGAAGGAAATTGAAGGCCTTGACCTGTTTTTTGGGGATTAGGGCTTCGGTTTTGTGCATGGATGAAATTTGATCCATTTGATAGGGGATTTAGCATCAATATCCAGCCAAATTTACTGTTAATGCTATGAGTTAGTTTAATTTTGTGATTTTTAGTCATGGGATGATTAAGGGATGATTGTGATCTATTTTTGTTCCTGATTTCTAATTTTCGGTCATGATCCTACGGTGCTACTATACGAGGAAATAAGTTTGGCTGACTGATATCTGTGTATCCTATATTAATCCCACCACACAAACAAAGTGATAAGTCGATAATTGGTGTGTTATGGTAGGCTTGTAACGTAAGTTAGGCAGTTAGTTACTATGATCATATCATACCATCCCATGGTCATGTAACTAAGATATCTAAAGAATAGAGTGAATGCCACCTCAGCATGAATGTTTCCGTGTGAATTGCGCTTTTTTCTTCTTGGATTGAACTGTCCTTATGTGTATGGAAGTATATTGCAGAGTGGTTGACACTGTGTGGTCAAATATTGTCTCCCAGGATGTAGGCCTTTGGTTGGAGGAAATAAATCTGGGCGGGTATCGCCAAACTTTTAAAGAAAATGGTGTTAACGGGGAGTATTTGGAAGGCATGTCCATGTTTACAACTGAACAAATTCTTCGTTTTATTCGACGTTGCCACATGAAATGGGGAGATTTCATAACACTATGCAAGGAACTTAGAAGGATTAAAGGTTATATCTCTCAAACTCCTTTGTTTTTAATAGTCATGGGTTATTAGTTAACTTTTGTGCGGTTATGCCGTATGGTAAATCATAATTATGTGTTATCATGTAGATATAAAATTGTGTCTACCTAGTAGAGGTATCATATGATAGATATTTTGGATAATTATTTATGTTGATAATGGGACAGATATTTTCTCAATCATTTTGAATCATTGATTAGGATGATTATTTGTTAGAAGACCTGTAAAATTACATCCAAAAGGATCCAACCTTAAGAGAGTGATTATTTGCTTTATCATTTCACTTTTGTGATTAGGAAAATAATTATTCTACAACTACAAAGCCACATCCATGGGGTCAGGCTTTGGTCACCTACCCATGGATGTAATTCTCTAAACAAGTGCAACTACTTGACCAAGCTTTATAATTTTATATATTGAAATCCTTTGTTGGAATATTATAGGTTTCATTGAATTAGAGTTAATTACGCGAATGGTCCATGTAATAATTCCAAGTTATGGATTCTGTCCCAACCTTTTGCCTCACTGAAACAAGTTTAGTCCCTAACAAGTAACACCAACAAATGATAAAAAAAATGCTAGTTGATGTGATTTGGTCACTTTACCATTTTCATTAAAAAGTACTAAATCCCTGCACCTCTCTCTTGCTCCTTTGTTCTTCGACCACTGTTCCTCTTTCCCAGGCTTTCTCTTCCCTGGGGTTGGTACCTCCTGCTCCGTAGTTTGTCACCCACTCCCAAATGAAACTGTAATTTGTTCTTCGACTACTGTTCCTCTTTCCCAGGCTTTCTCTTCCCTGGGGTTGGTACCTCTGCTCCGTAGTTTGTCACCCACTCCCAAATGAAACTGTAATCTTGTTAGTTGTCATTGTAGTTTGTTCTGGCGGTCTGAGGTAATAATTGGATGATTGTGCCTACAGTGACCCATTTCTTCCTTTGTGTTCCCAGACAATATATCGACAACGTAGAGAGTAGTAATAGAATGGTAGTTAGCAAGACAGTGATCAGCGTTGATGACTCTTACATTAAAACCCATGGCATGTCGTTCATCCTCTAGGATCTTGAGATGTTTGGTGGAGCAAGCTGAAGGGGGAGAAGAGATGGCATGGATTTTTCTGAGGGTTTTGATGTCACTATTTACGCATGGAGCATCACTGATCTGGGCAAGCCAGTTGTAATAGCAAACCTTGCTGTAACAGAAGCTTCATGGCAAACCAATTGGAATAAAAACTTAAAAGATGCTACAACAGACATATCTGTGAAATTGTCTACCTATGAGTTTTGTTCGTTTACCCCCTTTCACCTCCAAAACAATTCTTTGTTGTTTGCACCAAGGACCACCGCCAGAACTTCTGGCAACAAGATGGAAATAGCCTGCAGATGTCACAACCCGCCAGAAAAGGGAAGAGAAGGGGGGGGGGGGGGTTGTCTGTAATCGGAACTTACCATGGGGTCTGTGTTATTAACTCTTTTAAGTTATTTCTCTTTTTTATACGCCATATATGAATCCTGGAACTTGCAAGCTTTAGGACCATATCTTGTTTATGAACCACCAGTGTAATGACAGCCATGTGTAATCCTAGAATTTCATATGTGAAGGTTAGCTTAATAAAAGGTGTTAAAGTCAAGGGATTATAGGTAAAAAATAATGAGAATTTCAAAAAAGACGGCTGTGAAGGGTCTGTTTGGTTTGAGTATAGCTGGAGTTTGTTAGATAATTATTGAGTTTTTGTTTATTAATTGATTAGGTGTTCAAGTCAAATAAGTTGTCTTGATTAGCAAGGATTAGTTTAGTATAAATAGAGGTTAAATATTAGGTTATGTTGTAAGGTTTGATTACTATTATTATTTTTCTTCTGCAACAAATTTTGAAGTGTTTCTGGACCAATTCTGTTAACATTTTTTCCTGTGTTAGTTCTTGCCCGTCTCCCGAGCAGCTAATTTTTCCTTCCTTCAATGTGCTAATTTGCAATCATGATGGAAGAAAGATTGGAATTTAAAATCGAGTAGGACAAGTGATAATCTGCTTAATAAGAGCATAAATATGCAGCTAAATTTCTTTGAATGTCACAAGTTTAGTTAGACTTAGATTGTTTTTCTGATTCCTAGACACTTTTCTGATTCCTAGACACTTTTCTGATTCATCAGTAAATCAGAAGCTTCATACTACTATTGCTGTTGTAGAAGCTTGGTGGTATCATAAGAGAGCTTTGAATTATGTATTAATTCTCATGTCCGCCTGTTGGCGCTATAAAACATCAATACGATGGCACTTTTAAGACGCTTTGATCAATATATTTGTGTTTTACAGTTGCTTGCTTGAAGGGGGAGCAAAAAGTGCATCGGCCATGGTGGGCCCCATCTTGCCTATCGATAGTCTTTGTGAGGGTGGCAAAGCGTAACAGGCAATCACGGGTTGTTTCCATGAAGCTAGAACCTTGACTGAACAGCGACAGGGGGTAGGATGTTTGATACATCCTATGTTAATCCACCCACACATGTTCATCTTTTGTTTCATTTCTCTTTTTAGAAGTCAACTAGCAAAGGGCACCTTTGCTGATGCGTCTTGAAATGGGTGTGTGATCGAGGATGCGCAAAAGCCTTATTGTATCTTATGTGTTGATTTCATTTAGTTGCTTTTGTGTAAAGTTTGCATAACATGGAGATAAAATTTGTATTGTATTTTGTGTAGATATGTTCTCAAGACTAAAGAGCATGTTTTGGTGTCAAATTTGCTTCATTAGCTGAGCTTCGTTTGCTGGTTGGTTTGTGGCACCACCCAAAACCCACACCTTTAATCATACTCCTTGTATATCTGTTCCGCAAAACACTCAGAACCTCACCCCTGCTCCTCCGTATGGACGAGAGGTCGCCTCGGAAACGGTCTCATCTCATCTTCTGTCATCTGTCTTGCACCTTATTTGTGGACGCTCTATTGCGAGTGGGCTAAATTAGTAACATAATGGTTCCTTGTAAAACATGAAAACACAACATAAATAGTTTAAGGTCCGGCTATACGCATGTCGCCACATCTATAATATATATAAAGCATATGAGAGGGGTATTTTAAGATACCAAAAAATTAAGAACACTTATTATATTCAATGCATAAGATACAATCAATTTTAAGGGTAAAATTGTATTTATAACATTATTTACACATTACCCCTTATAATTAGTTACACAATAACCTTACACTTACTAAATTTGCATAAAATTTTATATTATCTACCGATACATCAAAAGAACTTAATATGTTTTGAGATTTCAGCTCTATCTTTTAATCTATCATATTAAAAAACATTTTGAGACTACAACTTAATTTGTTTTATTTTTAAATATTTGGTGTAAACCTTTTGCTGAAACGATCTGTATTTTGTGAGGTACAATAAGTTAATGCGTATATACAAGTCGTTATGCAGAACTCATTTATCTGTTGTTTTAAATTTTAGCTTAGAAAAAAACATAATAAACTTTTGTAAAACTACTACAAGAATAAACAAAACAAACCCAGTATATCCCACTCAATGAGCAGGGTCTGTACTACAAAAATAACAAAATATTAAATGCATGTGTCAAATGTAAAATGTCGTCCCGCTGCATTGCGCGGGCACCCTTCTAGTATACTATAATGGCCGTGGAGGAGCTTGAGTCAAATGTTTGGGAGGGGGGCGAAAGTAAATTATTTTAAAGGGTGCGAACTCTACATTTATTAAAAAAAATTCGCTACCGGACCGAAAATTTACACTAGTGATGAAAAAAAGAAGGGGGGCGGGGGCCCCGGCCCCAATGAAGCTTCGCCGTTGTATAATGGTCGTATGAGGTGTTACATTAATTAACTTTTTATTAAGTTACACGGTTTGAATAATATTATAATGTTTTGTATAACATCTTATATGACTTGTATGATATGTGTATAATTTCATGACCTATATAACATCATGAACACCTCACATGACCACATATACTATATAACATCATGAACACCTCACATGACCACATAAACATGAAAACACAACATAAATAGTTTAAGGTCCGGCTATACGCACGTCACCACATATACTATAATGGCCGTGGCGGAGCTTGAGTAAAATGTTACGGGGGGGGGGGGGGGGGGGTAAACTATTTTAGGAGGGGCTGGGGAGAAAGTAAACTATTTTAAGGGGGCGGACTCTATATTTATAAAAAAAATTCAATCCGAAAATTTACACTATCGAGCCGAAAATTTACACAACTGACGAAAAAAAGAGGGGGGCGGGCCCCCCGGCCCCAATGAAGCTTCGCCATTGTATAATGGTCGTATGAGGTGTTACATCTATTAACTTTTTATTAAGTTACACGGTTTGAATAATATTATAATGTTTTGTATAACATCTTATATGACTTGTATGATATGTGAGTATAATTTCATGACCTATATAACATCATGAACACCTCACATGACCTTCTATAACATATCATACAATCCATATTGAATATATGACTTGTATAACATGTCAGTAGGGTATGTATTGTTCAATACGACTCGTATAACACGTCAGTAGGGTATGTATTGTTTATTAATGTTGTATATATGAGTAGGGTATGTATTGTTTATTAATGTTGTATATATGAGCCTCAGTCTTGTATATACGAGCCTAAAGTGGTTGATTGTTTATATACTAAATGGCATGTCTAATTATTAATTACACTAACTTAAAAGATGTATTTTAAAGCTTTCTTATTTTTTAAACTAAAAACCATTTGAAATTTATACATTAATTAATTGGGATTATGATGTTTTTTTTCCAATATGCCAAAAAACTTTAAAATATTTGTCGTGAAGCCTTTGGTTTAGGCTACTACATGACTTTTCAACGGAAGGTCGTGGGTTTGAGTCTTGTATGAGGTTATTTGCTCTTGGTGAGTAAGAGTTTTTCTCAAGTAGGACAGGTCACCATGCTTTTGTTCTTTAGATAGAAGCGTGATCTATTTACGATTGTGATCTCAGTGCCAAGTCTTTACTGTTCAAAAAACTAGGATTAAACTAAATAAAATATTTTTTCTACTAAACCAAAAACTTTAATTAAAAGTTAACTCCTGGATTATTTTAATGAACTTGCACTTCATCCACCACATTATCATCTTAAATTGAGCTGTTATGACTTACCAAGTTACTCCCCATGTATTACATTATTTGAATGTGACGCCCTAAACCTGGCAGGGCACCGGAGGCACGTCACGCAGTTGGATTAATATTTTAAATCTAAATCAGAGCTTTCTATTTACAGCGGAAGACTTTAAACACTATTAGATATATATTAACCCAACTTTTTAAAACATTTTACATAAGATTGTATTTAATTATACATTGCCCTGTTTACATTATTAACAAGTCCTAAATCCTATGCCAGCAGTTGCTCCGGAATAGCGTTCTCATCAGCTCATACTTGCTTTCCTCTATTATCAGAGGATCCCTCCTTACCTAGCACACACAACACACTCAAAACATCAGATAAACTGGTGAGTTCTAATTTTCATTAAAACATTAACAACATTTTCACACACACACAGCTATCTTTTTTTATTGGCAATATTATAAATTCAACTTTTATCATTATTCTGTCCCACTGGACCTGTCCCATCGAATGTCGGTTGCCCACATCTAGCAACTACCAGTTCCCCATACCCAGTAACGTCGGTTGCCCACATCCAGCAACTACCAGTTACTACACTCAGAAACATCGGTTGCCCACATCCAGCAACTACCAGTTTCTCATACTCGGTAACGTCGGTTGCCCACATCTAGCAACTACCGGTTACCATACCCAGAGACGTCGGTTGCCCACATCTAGCAACTACCAGTCTCCCATACCCAGTAACGTCAGTTGCCCACATCTAGCAACTACCGGTTACTATCTCTCATCCAGTAGGATGCCAAATAATCATCTAGGGTCGTCACCACAAGATGTTCACAAAGCTGAGTGATCGTCATCACTCCTATCAAACTGTACAGTTTCACACCCAAGCATCTTACCCTAACTAGCCTGTTGAGATTTACATCATATTACCATTTCAATAACATTTCTTTTATTTATTGTCAATATTATCACATTCACTCACACCCCACACATTCTTTCTTTTAGCACCAGTTTTAACATATTTTCATTAATCATTACACCCCATCCGACCCATTGGAATCATTACCATCACGTAATGATTAACAATGTTCAGAGGACTATCTTTTACACCCTACCTGACTCGTTGTAATCATTACCATCATGTAATGATTAACAATGTTCAGGTAATCATTTATTACCCTCACTTTCCCTTTAACAGCTTGACAAACTGTTAGAAACATATCCATCATTACTATCACAATTCTGGTACTAAAACATTCAATTCATTTATCAATATAGTGTGCTAGCCCGAATGTTAAAACCAAACATTTAAAAAGGCTTAGAACTCACCTTATCAATTTCCTCACCACAGTCTACACAATCCACGTACCCAAGATAACTAGTCCTTCCTCTAATCAAGGTATATCTAAAACAATAAACCCTGATTCAATAAACTTATTCTCAAACAGGCCCTCATGCGATTGAACACTTATGCGAATGAGCAATCATGCGACTGGACCTATGCGAATGAACCATGCGACTGAACCTTCAGTCGTACGACTAACCATTCATTCGCACGATTGAATTCTCCTTCGTATCCAGTGTTCACTCGTCTTCATTCGGCCTTTTAACCAGGCGACTGGGTTCCAATTGCACGACTGAACCTCCATTCGCACTCAGTCGCACGACTAGACTTTCATTCGTACGAACGGGGCATGCGATTGAGCCCATTCGCCTGAAACGAATCAGCAGCTGTGTTCTTGACGTTTTTGATCCAAACTTGCTCAAAATTTGAGTTTTAACCATCCAAATCATACCATATTCAAAACAGATCCTATACACATCGTTTACAATGGTTTCAGACCATTATTTCATCAAAACTTCATAAAAACTTGGATTTGAATTCCTGGATTTTAAATTCAGAACTGAACCAGACCAATTTACTGATTTAAACAAGTTATTGGATCAAATTCAATCACACACACAGCTTATAACATCTCCAGATTAATCCGTGATGTTCAAAACTTACCAAAACGGAGCTTCGCCTAATCAATTTTGTGAAAACAGAGTTTTTTTTGGGTGTGAAGGGGACAAGAGAACAGAATAGGTGCAGATAGAGATCTGCCCTTAAACCCTGCACCGCCCTACTTATCCATAAACTAAACTTAACCGTCTCAACTTCAGTCGTACGACTGAACCATTCGTACGACTGAACTGTGCGACTGAAGCTCATACGCCTACGATTCGTACGATTGAGTCTCAATCGCACGTAAGGGGTGCGACTGAAGTTCATTCGCATATGACTTATGCGACTGAACACTTAAACACTCAAACAACTCAACTTAATTTAATTTAATCATAACTATAATATAATTTACAAGTCCGGATTTAGAAACCAGATGTTACAACTCTTCCCCCCTTAAATAGGTTTCGTCCTCGAAACCAATCATTCGAACAACTGGGGATAATCTCTCTTCATCTCATCTTCTGATTCCCAAGTGAAATCAGATCCCTTTCTATTCGACCACTGCACTTTAACTAATTCAATAGTTTTATTCCTTAGCCTTTTCACCTTTCTGTCTACTATAGCAGTAGGTTTCTCGACATAGTTTAACTTATCATCCACTTCTACATCATCTAACGGTACATAAGCATTCTCATCGGCCAAACACTTGCGCAACTGTGACACGTGAAAGGTTGGGTGGATTCCTTGCAACTGATCGGGTAATTCTAGTTTATAGGCCACTTCCCCAATCCGTTCTATGATGCTAAACGGTCCTATAAAACGAGGACTTAACTTTCCCCTTTTCTGAATCTGATAATTCCCTTCCAAGGAGATACTTTCAACATAACTTTATCTCCTACTTCAAACTCTATATGCCTTCGCCTTTTATCTTCATAAGACTTTTGTCGATCCTGAGCTGCTTTAAACCGAGCTTTGATCTGATCCAGTTTCTCATTCGTAGCCTGTACAATTTCCAAACTGCCCAACTCTTTCTACCCAACTTCTCCCCAACATATGGGACTCCTACACTTCCTGCCATATAACATCTCATAAGGGGCTCTCTCAATCGTAGAATGATAACTGTTATTGTAGGAGAATTCAACTAATGGCAAATGACTATCCCAGCTACCACCGAAATCTATAACACAAGCTCGTAACATGTCTTCAACTGTTTGGATAGTCCTTTCGGTCAACCCATCAGTTTCTGGGTGAAAAGATGTGTTGTGTAACAAACGAGTACCCATATCTTCATGAAACTTTCTCCAAAACCTCGAAGTAAAACGTGTATCTCTATCTAACACAATAGATACTGGTACCCCATGACGAGCAATAATTTCTCGAATAAACAATTCTGCTAACTTCTCGGAGTTATACGTTTCCTTGATTGGTAAGAAATGCCCACTACGTGACAATCTATCTACTATGACCCAAATGGTATCATAACCTTAGCTGTACGCGAAAGCTTAGTTATGAAATCCATTGTCAATTCTTCCCACTTCCATTTCGGGATCTCTAAGGGTTGAAGCTTACCATATGGTTTTTGACGTTCAGCTTTGACCTTAAGACACGTCAAACACCTATTCACATATTACATCACATTAAACTTCATACCGGGCCACCAATATTCTTGTTTCAAATCCTTATACATCTTAGTAGCACCAGGATGTATAGAATATCTGGACTTATGAGCTTCTTCTAACACCAATTCCCTCATCTTAATCAGAACCCACATACGACCACATTTCGTTTTAACCCCAAAGCTATTTCTTCCAGATCCTTTGTTTGACCCTTCATTCGTTCCTGCTCACATTCTCTTCTCTCAAAGCTTCTAATTGAGCTTCTCGTAATTGGTGCATAGAATATGGGGTTATCACTAACTTGTATGACTTAACTCGAATTGGAGGGTGTTCATTCTTTCGGCTTAATGCGTCAGCAACCACATTTGATTTACCAGGATGGTAAAGTATTTCACAATCATAATCTTTCACCAACTCTAACCATCTCCGCTGTCGCATGTTCAATTCCTTCTGATCAAAGAAATATTTTAAACTCTTATGATCCGTGTAAATCGTACATTTTGCCCCATATAAATAATGCCTCCATATCTTCAAGGCAAATACCACTGCTGCCAGTTCTAGATCATGTGTCGGATAATTCTTTTCATGTTCTTTTAACTGTCTGGATGCATAAGCAATTACTCGTCCCCTCTGCATTAAAACACAACCTAAACTTGATACGAAACATCTGAATAAATCACCAAATCTTCATTTCCATCTGGCAACGACAATACTGGTGACTGGGTTAATTTCTGCTTCAGTTCTTGAAATGCATTTTCTTGTTCTGGTCCCCAAACATATTCTTCATTCTTCCTCGTAAGTTTCGTTAACGGGATGCGATTTTGGCAAAATCCTGAATAAACCTTCTATAGTAACCAGCCAGACCCAAGAAACTATGTTGGACCAAAAGAACCAATGAGCCAAGATCAGGAAAACCTCTAAGTCCCACATGTCACTGCAACAACTGCTGAAGACTCCCATCAGTTACAGTGTTCTCTTGCTTGAATGTCAGACTCGAGAACATCTGAAGACTCCCATCAGCTATTGTGTTCTCTTGCTTGAATGTCAGACTCGAGAGCATCTTAGCCCCAGCCTCAGCTGTTATGACAAAGTCTGAAGAACAAAGATTGAAGATCAAAGAACTGAAGAACAACAGCTGAAGACTTCAAGTACTGAAGACCAAGTACTGAAGTATCAAAAGCTGAAGAACTAAAGAACTGAAGATCTTCTTCCGAAGCACAAAGTCTGAAGACAAAGACTGAAGACAACAACTGATGATATCTACTGAAGTCATCAGTTGTTACATCTTCCGAAGCTGTTCTATCTTCCGAAGCAAAGTCTGAAGAAAAAGACTGAGGACAACAACTGATGATATCTACTGAAGTCATCAGTTGTTATATCTTCCGAAGCTGTTACATCTTCCGAAGCCAAGTCTGAAGACCAAGTACTGAAGACTCAGAGTTTGTCACAACAACTGAAGAAGTCTTTTTCAGTTGTTGTGGTGGTTTTTCTTTTTCAGTAGTTATTTTGTTTCAGTAATTGTACAACAACTGAAGAGCATGTTCTTCAGTTGTTATAGTATCAGTAGTTTTACTTTTGTCAGTACTTAGGAACTTTTGTAAGAAGATGTCAGTTGTTGACATCTTCAGTAGTTTTATGTTTTTGTCAGTTGTAATTTGAATATTCAGTGATGTCAGAAAAAGGACATCAACCCATCCTTTTGCCGCCTATAAAAGGATGGGTAACCATACTGTTTTAATTGCCGAAACGTGCGACCAATAGAACATTTATTGTTTCGCAGAACTCTTCTCTCTCTATGTTTATGCTTTTAATTGAAATATCTTTTATGTTCTTGCTTTAATTGCTAATTAATGTGCTAAATCCGCTGCAAACATAATCTAATTGATCAACGAGAGGCTGAGATCCTGTCAAATGGTATCAGAGCAGGTTAATCATTGATCGATTTCACTATTGATCATTTGAAACTGCTCTTTTGATCTCTCAGTTTGATCGAATTAGCAATTTGCAAGAATTAGCCATAGAGAGTGAGTTTATGCTGTTTTCGGCCAAAATCTGAGGTCTTTTGGTGGTTTTGAGTTACGTTTGTCGTGTTTAAACTTGTTTTTGACTAAAACCTGAGATGACAACACCAACCAATGATCCTCACAATACTGGTTCCGCAACCAAGCCTCCGATGCTGGTTAGGAACGAGTATAACATATGGCAAAGACGTATGCTACACCACTTGGCTGTCAACAGTGCTGGTTGTTGGAAGTCAGTGGTGCATGGGCCATACAAGCGTATGGTGAGCGTCCCGGAATCTAATGAACAGGTTGCGAAGAAACCTGAACAATATTCGGACGAAGATCTAAAGCTGTTCGAAATTGATGCTAGAGCCCATGGAATTTTAGCCATGGCCATTCCAAACGAGATATATTCAGGGCTCTTGCATCATGAGTCTGCTCATGACCTATGGGTTGCTCTAAAGGAACAATTTGGAGGAACTGATTCGGTCTTAGCTAACAATAGGGAAATCCTCGCCCAACAATATGAGACATTCTCATATAGAAAGGGTGAGACTCTGACCCAGCAATATGAGCGGTTCTCTTGTTTGATCTCTGAGCTAAAGATGGTTAAACAAGAGTACTCCAAGATCCAGATGAACAACAGGTTCCTCAGGTCACTGCCTGAGAGATGGGACACATATACCATTGTCCTACGCTCCAGTGCTGATCTGGAAACTCTATCTCTCACCCAACTTCATGGGAAGTTGCTCACTTTTGAGAGAGAGATAGAGCAAAAGAGGAAGCTGTCCTCTTCTGGCAAGCTCGCTGATGACTTTGTCCAAGGAAATGCTGCCTTGATAAGTCATGAGTCAGAATATGCTTCATCAGAAAGTTCTTATGATGAGCATATTGATTTCTCTACCAACTCAGAACAAGCTTTTGTTGGTGTTAGTAGTTCAGGAGGTGGTGGTGACAACTTGTGTTTTCTGATGGAGGATTTGAAGGGCATTCCAGATGATGATCTGGAAGAGATGGATATTTTGAACCAAATGGCAATGATAAATATCCGCTCTCAGAAGTTCTACAAAAGAACTGGTAGGAAATTCCCAGGACTCTCTGGCAAAACCAAAGTTGGTTTTGACAAGAGCAAGTTGAGGTGTCACAAGTGCCAAAGGCTTGGACACTTTGCAAGAGAGTATAGATCATCTGGATCTAACTCATCTGCACCCTTTGTGACTTTTCCCAGCAATAGCTCACAGCACAAAGGGCAACCTTCCTACAGTTCTTCCCATCCATCTCAGGCACAAGCACCACCTGCTTATTTTGTGCCACAGGGTCATATACCATATCCTTACCCCTGTTACTACATGCCTCAGTCTGGTCAAACTCAAGCACCCTCGGCTCAACCACCTCATGCTCTTCCAGAGCCCCAATCTTCCCAATCTCATCATCACACACAACCTCAACAACAAAGCTTTTTCACCCCAACTGCTGTTGACTGGAGTAGTCTACCAGAAGAGCTATCTGGTCAGGAACCACTACTCCAAGGTGCTGGTCAACATGGTGGTGATCAACCTTTTGGAAATCTTGCTCTGATGGCCCTTGATTCTGCTGAAGGGTCATCATCAAATGCCTCATCTCAGGTATCCACTGAGGCAAAAGCCAAGCTTTGTTCAGAGTCATGCATAGCAGCATTTGCTTCTATTAGAGAAGCAAATGTAGCTTTAATAGATAAAAATCTTGAGCTTGAGCACACTATTTCCAAAAGAAAAGCTGATTTTGAGGTTGTTCTAAAAGATAAAAATGATGAGATTCACAAGCTTAAATGCCAAATCAAAGATGATAAAGCTAGGGAAGATGTACTTCTAGAGAAGTACAAAGACCTCAAGGAAACTCTTGCAACCACCCAAGTTGAGTGTGATCGATGGGTGCAATCATGCAAGGGTTTTGAAATGCTTCTTAGCAAGCAATCAGCTTCCAATGTGAAGTTTGGCATTGGTTATAATCACACTGCTCCTCCCACAGATTTCATTTCAAGAGCAGAAGTTGAATCTGATGGGGAGAGCAATAACCAATCCTTCTCATCATGTGACTTACTATCCTCTGAATCAGCATCATCAGAGATAGACTGTCACATGACCAAAAGGCTGATCAACTCAGGAGTTGTCACTAGAAGTACTGAAGGTACTGGAGAGCAAGTGACAACATCTGAAGTTCAAACCTCAAATACTGTTAGCACTAAAGAGAAGAAAACTAACAGTAGGAAAGGTTTGAAGACAGCTAGAAAGGATACCAGGAAAGCAGGCACTAGGAAGAAAACTGCTAGTACTGATGACAAACAGCTAAAGAACAAGTCTTTAGCAGTTAAATCCTCTTCAGCTGATGATCAGCATAAGATGAAGAAAAAGCCATGTGAGATATGTGGCTTGTTCAATCATCTTACTGATGATTGCTGGTACAAAAGGGGTTCCAAACTCAAACAGAAGAAGAAAATTACTGAGAGCATCAATAAAATGAAGAATGAGTTTGAAACCAAGTTTGTATTAGCAACATCCAAGCCTGAAATCCCTAAGCCCAAAGCTAAATCTAAAAAGAAGGTAGGGATAACTCAGGCAACAGCTGAGGTTGCTCAGAAAAAGATGGTACAACATAGGAACTTATCATCAGTAAACTCCAATGTGTCTGAAAAGCTGAAAGCTTTATCACAGAATCAGACACAGTTGGTGATGATGGTTCAGCAGCTAGTGGGAAGAGTCAACCACTTAGATGCACCTGTGTTGAAACCACAGAAAAGGAAGCCCAAGCCAAAGGGTTCCTCTTCTGTACCATCTTTTTCACCTCAAGCTGTCACGCACAACACAACTGTTAGTGCTGCACCTGTAGCTGAGAACAGACCCAAAACCAAGCAGGTTTGGGTCTCCAAGACAAACTAACACATGGTTGTGTTTGCAGGGTTCTTCAACATGCCATAGAAGCATCTGGTATGTAGACAGTGGAGGATCCATGCACATGACAGGAAGCAGCTCCCTTCTTAATGACTACTCTCAAGGAAAGAAGGGATTTGTTTCTTTTGGCAATGATGCAAAGGGTTACATCGTCGGAAAAGGCTTTGTTTCCAATGGGGAAATAAGGTTTGATGATGTTAACCATGTGGAGAATCTCAAGTACAACCTCTTGAGTGTCAGTCAAATGTGTGACAAAGGCCATGTTGCCCTTTTCACAAGCCAGAACTGTCGATTCTGTCATCCAAAGTTCTGAGTTTGATTGACAAGGCATTGGATGAACACACTCTCCTGAAGGCCAACAGGACAGGAAGAGTGTATGCCTTAGATCTTTCCAAAAAGATGGATCTAAAAGGCCATCCTTGCCTATTCTCCAAGGCATCTCCTCAAGAGTCTACACTATGGCATAGAAGGCTGGGTCATGTTAATTTCAAGAACATGAATCAGCTTATAAGCCATGGTTTAGTAAGAGGATTGCCTCTGAAGGAGTTCAAGTGTGAAGATGACTGCACTGCTTGCTTGAAAGGAAAACAACATAAAGTTTCATTCCCTTCAATAGAAGAACCAAAGTCCACTGCTTGCTTACAACTTCTGCACATGGATCTCTTTGGTCCTGTCAGAGTAATGAGCATGGCAAAGAAGAAATACTGCCTGGTAATTGTGGATGATTACTCCAGGTTTGTATGGACTTTCTTCTTGCACTCCAAGGATGAAGCAGCAAAGACAATAATGAACTTTGTGTTACAAGTAGAAAAGCAGTATTCCCTACAGGTCAAGTGTGTGAGGAGTGACAATGGAACAGAATTTAGAAACCACACACTTGATGACTTCTACCTGTCCAAGGGAATTAGAAGGCAGTTTAGCATTCCTAGAACTCCTGAGCAGAATGGAGTGGTGGAGAGAAAGAACAGGACCCTCATTGAAGCAGCAAGGTCAATGTTGGCTGACTCTGGGTTGCCACTGACCTTTTGGGCTGAAGCTGTCAATACAGCTTGCTATGTACAAAATAGAGCTTTAGTAAATAAGAGGTTGATGAAGACACCTTATGAAGTTCTTCATCACTTGGCCCCTCTTATTTCATTCTTTAGAGCCTTTGGGTGTCCATGTTTCATTCTCAACACTAGCAACCCACTCCATAAGTTTGCTAGTAAGGTGGATGCAGGGTACTTTGTTGGTTATTCATCAACTTGCAAAGCATACAGAGTCTTCAACTGTAGAACCAAGGGGGTTAAAGAAACTCTGCATGTTAAGTTCAATGAATCTCCAAAGGACAAGATTCCACAAAACCCTGTGGAGTTGTTTGATCTGGACATACTACAATATGTTCCTTATCAACCTCCATCTGTTGAGCCTGTCAACAGATCTCCACCTGGTGGTACTGATGATGATGTAGTCAGTACTCACCTCTTCAGGATCAGTGACAACCTGCCTAAGTTCACTGAACCTGATATTCCTGTAGCCTCAGCAGCTCCATCCACTACAAATGCTGATGAGATTTCTGCCTGCTCTACTTCGTTTGAGCTGCCATCCTATACATGGTTTCAGGAATCTCCATCACCATCTGTTGCTGCTGATGGGTCTACAAACACTTGCACAGATATCATAGTTTATCAAGAGCTCAAGAATCACCCCACATCACAGATCATTGGTGATATCCATGCTGGAGTTTCCACCAGGAATCAATTGTCTAACTTCTGCTTCTATGCTCTCTTCATCAGTCAGCAAGAGCCAAAGAACTATCATATTGCTTTAAGAGACAATGGATGGGTGGAAGCTATGCAGCTTGAGCTTCTTCAGTTCAAGAAACAGCAAGTGTGGGAGCTTGTTCCATTACCCAAAGATAAGTGTGCTATAGGCACCAAGTGGGTATTTAGGAACAAAACAGATGAGAAGGGCCAAATTGTCAAGAACAAGGCAAGACTGGTTGTTCAAGGATTCGCACAGGAAGAAGGTATCGATTATGATGAGACCTTTGCACCTATGGCCAGACTGGAAGCAATCAGACTCTTCTTAGCTTATGCTGCCTTTCACAGTCTTAAGGTTTATCAAATGGATGTCAAAAGTGCCTTCCTATATGGGAAAATAAAAGAAGAGGTTTATGTGTGTCAACCACCAGGCTTTGAGGACAATAAACATCCTGATTGGGTGTACAAGCTTGATAAGGCTCTTTATGGGCTGAAGCAAGCACCTAGAGCCTGGTATGAGACACTCTCAACCTTTCTTCTAGAGAATAAATTCACTAGAGGCACCATTGATAAAACCTTATTCATCAAGACTGTGGGACAACATAAGCTCCTTGTTTAGATTTATGTTGATGACATCATCTTTGCATCCTCTGATCCAAAGTTGTGTGATGAATTTACAAAGCTTATGAAGCTGAGATTTGAAATGAGTGCTATGGGAGAATTACAGTATTTTCTGGGTTTGCAAATCAAACAACTGGATGATGGAATCTTCATCCATCAGTCCAAGTATACCAAAGAGTTGTTAAATAAGT
This sequence comes from Flaveria linearis, assembly GCA_024085815.1. Classification (NCBI taxonomy): domain Eukaryota; kingdom Viridiplantae; phylum Streptophyta; class Magnoliopsida; order Asterales; family Asteraceae; genus Flaveria; species Flaveria linearis. The sequence goes on along the minus strand of CM044004.1, from coordinate 80,848,584 downwards.
TTGATTTACAATCCTGTAAGCCCTGTTCTACTCCCATGAGCAGCATCACACAACTAGATGTAGATCAGAAAGGTAAAGCGGTTGATGAAACCCTTTACAGATGTATGATTGGGTCCTTGATGTACCTTACAGCTTCTAGACCAGACATCATGTTTTCAACATGTGCTTGTGCTAGATTTCAGGCTGCACCTAAAGAATCCCATTTGATTGCAGTCAAAAGGATCTTTAGATATCTGCAAGGTACCCAATCACTAGGTCTTTGGTATTCAGCTGGGCATTCTTGCAAATTAGTTGCTTTCTCTGATAGTGACTATGCAGGATGCAAAGTCACCAGAAAATCCACTTCTGGTGGTTGCCAATTCCTAGGCAATTGTTTAGTTTCTTGGCAGAGTAAGAAACAAACATCAATTGCTACATCTACTGCTGAAGCTGAGTATATTGCTGCTGCAAGTTGTACCTCTCAGATACTCTGGCTTCAGAACCAACTTCTGGATTATGGCATTACTGAGACTAAGACTCCATTACTAATGGATAGTGCTTCAGCTCTCTGTATTGTTAAGAATCCAGTCCAGCACTCAAGGACCAAACATATTGAGATCAGACATCATTTTATCAGGGATTGCTATGAGAAAGGTCTGATTGATCCTAAGTTTGTGCCTAGTGCTAATGAGCTTGCAGACATTTTTACTAAGCCTCTAGATAGTGCCACATTCCAGAATTTGGTACTAAGGCTTGGTATGCTGCAGCTTGATTGATTTGACCTATGCTGGTACTCTTAGTTCACAACTACTGAAGAGCAAAGGTCAAATACAAGTACTGATGAGTAATTTAGTCTTCAGCTCTTTCACAACTACTGAAGACTAAAATGACAAAGTACTGATGTACATTATTTATTGAAAAACAACTGATGTAGTAAGGTGGATTACAACTACTGATGTATGATTTTCAAATAAATAAGTACTGAAGAACAAATTTTGCTCATAAGTACTGATGTGTAATCTTACACAAATACTGAAGACAAAATTTGTTCACCAGCTCTGAAGAATATTTCATCAGCACTTGTGAACATCTGATCACAAGAGCTGAAGGCATAAATATTCCTAAGAGCTGAAGGGTCGATGAAACATCTGAAAGTCAGCCAAAGAGCTGATGAGTAAGTGTGGAGGCTAGTATGAAACAACTGATTTGACGGAAACAGCTGATGAGTAATTTCTCATCAGCTGATAACAACAGCTGCTGTTTCATACACAAACAACTGAAGGACAAACCATGTCTTCAGTAGTTCACAACTACTGACATCAGTAGTTCACAACTACTGAAGGCTAACACCAAGTCCTCAGTTGTTTACAACAACTGAAGCAATACCATGTCTTCAGTAGTTCACAACTACTGATCTCAGTAGTTTACAACTACTGAAGGCTAACACCAAGTCTTCAGTTGTTCCAACGTCCGAAGAAGAATACTAGGTCATCAGTAGTTCATAACTACTGACGACTGACAGTAACTCTTCAGACGTTTACAACATCTGAAGGACAAAACCAAGGTCTCAGTAGTTTCAACTACTGAAGACTAATACCAAGTCCTCAGATGTTACAACCACTGAAGGTTAAAACCACGTCATCAGTGTTACAACAACTGATAACTGACACCAAAACCTTCAGTAGTTTCCTTTCAACCTTTGGCCTACCCTATAAATACCCCACCTTCAGAGCATTTACTCCACTTGCCCTAATCTTACAAAAACCTCTGAACTTCCCATACACCATTAATGGCCACCATGCAACTGAAACCTCGACACAACTGTGTCGCTCATCTTACAAAATCGCCATTATGGCCCAAGTTTCACCAAGCCGTCGATCTTATGAACGACTCACCCTACAAAACGGCTTTTCTCCTGAACCCTACTATATACACCGAATCTTTGGCGGAGTTTTGGACAAATGTAACCGTCCAAACCGGAGAGCAGAATGGCGAGGTCTCTCTCCGGTCCTCCGTCAACGGCCAACCTATGGTTATCACTCCAGCTACCCTACGCCAAACCCTAGAGCTGGAGGATGCCACTCACCCAACTTCCTACCCCAAAGGTACCTTGGATCTCTCATTCACATCCAACGACTACCAGGGTAACCTTTCCGCCTCCACCTTGTTGAAGAAACACTTCCCTGACCCTCAACGATTGATCTTCCACATGGTGAACGTGTGTCTGGCTCCTAAAACCTCTTCGTGGGACCAGATGTCCACAAGGTGGCAACAGGTATTGTATTCTATCCTTGAGAAACAACCTCTAAATTTTACTGATATTTTATTTTTGGAACTCAAGGACATGGCCACAAAACCTTTTTCTAATCGTTGGAACTTGTATCCACGGTTCATAATGGCCATGATCGAAAAACCAGCTTCAGGCTGAGGGACTAGTTGGCACTGGGGTCCCTGCCATGGCTGTTCAAGCCGAGGTATACTCCAGGCACAACACTGACCACACACTCAAACAGGCTGGCCGGCTGCGAAAACCCACGCAGCAGGAACCCACAGCCTCCACCTCCAAATCCACAGTCCCCACCAAGCCAAAAGCCAAAAAGAAGCCCAAAAAGGCTACTCAGGGAGATGAGTCCCCTGAGGATGCCCCTGCAACACAAAGGCAGGATGTGCCTGCTGGTTCGATTCTCCCAGCAGGTACCACGACTCCACCCACCACAACCGCACAGGCTTCCTCTCAACAGGAGCCTGATGTAGCCAACATTGGGGCAACCACATTACTGGGGTCTATCTCACTTGAGAAGACTACCATTGAAGAGCACAGTCCTCCCCATGTGCACACTGCTTCTAGCCCATCTACTGATGAGACCGCCCCACTAAGCCCAACATTGGCAATAGCCAAAGTGCTGACCGATCTGAGCACTCCACCCTCTCCCCAGAAACCTATTACACCTGGGGAGACTCCAACCGAAGAGGGGTGGGTACAAGTGCCGATGGGAGCCCACAGCACAGAGAATCAGTTCAATCTCCCAGTGTGGCTAGGGAGATAGAACAATCTGGTGAGGCTGCCACTTCCCCTGCATCAACATCTGAGCAGGGTGCAGCTGGTAACATCAATAAGACCTCACCAGAGGCAATGGTCGATGATGGATCCAATCCGGAGGCCAGAAGTCCCCAGTACCATGAACAAGGGGCACATGTCATTACTGAGCCACACTCAGGACATGTACATCCTGACAATGTCAGGAGGTCAGGTGATTCAGCTCATGCTGATGATGACCTGAGCTTCTTCTATGATGTAGTTGCTCAAAACACTATCCTAGAGGATGAGATAAGCAGACTCAAAGAGCTGCTTGCTCAAATGAATCAGGATAGAAGTCCATCTGCCACCACTACCCCACAGATGGCACCTTCACCCGAAGGTCTCATAAACATTGAGCCACTCCCACAAACTCGGCCACCACCCCTGCTTCTGGCACTGGCTCTCAGGGTCAGAACCCCCCTGAGCAGCTGGATGCTATTCTCCAAAAATCCCTACCTCTCATCACACCCATGCTTAAAGATTTAGTCATTCAAACCCTTGATGAGAGGTTTCCCACATACATACAACCCATGGTGGAGGTTGCCATTTCCAAGGCACTTGCTGATAGTCAAACCCCAACCAATGCACCCAAAAAGGGGGAGACATCAGTGCAAGTCAAGAGGAAGAGGGGTGAGGAGGAGAAAGAGGCAGAGAAAGAGGTGGTGGTAGAGAGGGAGTTGGTTGAGGAGACTAGGAAGGTGAGGGAGAAAGGGAAGAGGAAAGAGAGGGAGGTTGAGCAAATAGAAGTGGCTGATATCCAAAAGGATTTCAGTTTCACTGATAAGAAAAAGGGAGAGGGAAAGATGGTGGCTGACTCTGATCTAGCAGCCCTTGTCAAGGAGGCTGATGCTGAACACAGCAAATCAATGGATTCTGCCATTGCTCAGCTGTTCAAGCAAGGCTTTGACAAGGACACTGCCATGCTAGATCAGGAGATCGGGAAAATGGAAACTAGGGAGATAAACTACCGATGGTCTACTTATAGCCAAGAGGATCAAAAGAAACTCGAGGCTATGAGTAGATTCATTTCGAAGTATTTGGGCAGACCAGTCCTTGACATCAAGCATGGACCAGGGACAGGATCTTGGCTATAACCACCAAGATCTGTTCGGCTGGTGATTTCACTAAGGGACTGGTCGCAGAGGCCCTTTCTGAAGCCGGTGCTGGGAACAGGACACTTCTAGCAAAACAGACTAAGCCTTCTCTAATATCTAGATTGCTAGCAGTGCCTGCCAACATTCCCACACCAACAACCCAACCACAACCCACAAAACCAACTCCTTTACCACCAAAACCCGCAGCCAATGATCCACCCTTGAAGAAGAAGAGAAGGGTGCTGAGGCTGCAAGATGAAGAAGAGGAGGATGAGGAGGATAGCCTGCCTATTTCAGCAGTTATACCTTTACCCAAAGCCAAATCACAAACCATCACTCCCACCTCACAGCAGGACACTGTGAGGGTAAAATTAGAAGAGGAGGAGCAGCAAAAGCGACATGATGAGGAAATGCTGAAAAGCATTGACAAATGCTATGCTGCTTCCACCTCTATAATGAATATGCAAAAGGAAGCTCTGAGATTATTCACCCTCAAGAAAACCTTTCAATATGAAAAGGAGAGGGTGAGAACTTGGCCTGACCCAAGGGTGTCTCACAGGATAGTCAAAAAGGACATGCCTGTGAGATACAAAAGCCAACTAAAGAGAATCGTAGATGAAGTGATCTCTGTGGCTTTTGTAATAACACCCTGGGAAATAGTAGAGGAATTCGAGAAAGCCTATAGAGCCGGCCAATCACCCTTTTCAATGCTAGATAATAGGGTGGTTAGGAAGGGTCTGGTCTATAAGAGGCTTGAGAATTTCCAAAGGAATGAGCTCAACCTGTTGTTGGAGGGTAAACATCCTGATGAGTTTGCATACAGGCAAACCACAACACTTGAGCTCAAAAATGGAAGACAGGTCAAGTACATCTCAGAGCTGTACGGTCGGGAGGGATTGTTTGATGGTGAGCCTGAAGATCTATCCAAAGAAGAGCAGATGATCTTTCTTCAGGCATACACCCGAGAATCCTACCGGCTTGTACATGGGAGGTAGATCTCATGGATGGGACAACAGCTCTGTGTCCAATTCCCCAAGACAGAGCTCCCATCCATACTTAGCCAAACAAACACTTGAGACTACCTCTCTGGCCAGTGCTTATCTGGGTCAACTTCTAATCTGATCTAGAAGGAAATAGACCAATCTTTATGCCATCAATAAGTGGGACATCCAATAATTAGAGGTTTTGGCTGCATTGGTTCAGGGGGAGTTTGTTGGACCAAAAGAACCAATGAGCCAAGATCAGGAAAACCTCTAAGTCCCACATGTCACTGCAACAACTGCTGAAGACTCCCATCAGTTACAGTGTTCTCTTGCTTGAATGTCAGACTCGAGAACATCTGAAGACTCCCATCAGCTATTGTGTTCTCTTGCTTGAATGTCAGACTCGAGAGCATCTTAGCCCCAGCCTCAGCTGTTATGACAAAGTCTGAAGAACAAAGATTGAAGATCAAAGAACTGAAGAACAACAGCTGAAGACTTCAAGTACTGAAGACCAAGTACTGAAGTATCAAAAGCTGAAGAACTAAAGAACTGAAGATCTTCTTCCGAAGCACAAAGTCTGAAGACAAAGACTGAAGACAACAACTGATGATATCTACTGAAGTCATCAGTTGTTACATCTTCCGAAGCTGTTCTATCTTCCGAAGCAAAGTCTGAAGAAAAAGACTGAGGACAACAACTGATGATATCTACTGAAGTCATCAGTTGTTATATCTTCCGAAGCTGTTACATCTTCCGAAGCCAAGTCTGAAGACCAAGTACTGAAGACTCAGAGTTTGTCACAACAACTGAAGAAGTCTTTTTCAGTTGTTGTGGTGGTTTTTCTTTTTCAGTAGTTTATTTTGTTTCAGTAATTGTACAACAACTGAAGAGCATGTTCTTCAGTTGTTATAGTATCAGTAGTTTTACTTTTGTCAGTACTTAGGAACTTTTGTAAGAAGATGTCAGTTGTTGACATCTTCAGTAGTTTTATGTTTTTGTCAGTTGTAATTTGAATATTCAGTGATGTCAGAAAAAGGACATCAACCCATCCTTTTGCCGCCTATAAAAGGATGGGTAACCATACTGTTTTAATTGCCGAAACGTGCGACCAATAGAACATTTATTGTTTCGCAGAACTCTTCTCTCTCTATGTTTATGCTTTTAATTGAAATATCTTTTATGTTCTTGCTTTAATTGCTAATTAATGTGCTAAATCCACTGCAAACATAATCTAATTGATCAACCGAGAGGCTGAGATCCTGTCAAACTACGAACTTCAGATGGCGTTTTTGGAGGACTCCACCTCACTACTATTTCAATCTTGGCAGGGTCTACTAAAATACCTTCCGCATTAATTACATGTCCTAAAAACTGTACTTCCCGCAACCAAAACTCACACTTCGAAAACTTTGCATAAAGCCTTTCTTTTCTCAATCTTTCCAACACTTCACGAAGATGGCAAGCATGATCTCCCTCATTCTTCGAATAGATCAGTATATCATCAATAAACACAATTACTGATCGATCTAACATTGGCATGCACACCCTATTCATTAAATCCATAAAAGCAGCAGGGGCATTCGTCAACCCAAAAGACATAACCAAAAATTCATAATGACCATAACGTGTGCGAAACGCTGTCTTTGGTATATCTTCTTCCTTGACTTTCAACTGATGATATCCCGAACGAAGGTCTATCTTAGAAAACCAACTGGCTCCCTGTAGCTGATCAAACAAATCATCTATTCGTGGGAGTGGATACTTATTCTTTATTGTCATCTTGTTTAATTCTCTGTAATCAATACACATACGCATACTCCCATCTTTCTTCTTCACAAACAATACTGGAGCACCCCACGGGGAAGAACTGGGTCTAATGAAACCTCTTTCCAGCAAGTCTTCAGTCTGTTTCATTAACTCCTTCAATTCCGATGGAGCTAATCTATAAGGTGGCTTAGCGACTGGCTTAGCACCCGGAACCAAATCAATTCTAAACTCAACTTCACGATCTGGAGGAATACCCGGTAATTCCTCTGGAAACACATCTATAAAATCTATAACCACAGGAATGTCCTTTATCTTTCTTACAGGCTTTTGAGAATCAATTACATATATCAAATAGGATACACACCCGCGGCTCATTAACTTATCAGCTTTCATCATAGATATTATTTTCACAGTTGACTCTTCTCTATCACCATATACATTAATCGTTTTCCCATTCGGTGTTCTTAATTGAATTAACTTCTTATTACATATAATATGGGCTTCATGGTTTACCAACCAATCCATACCCAATACTACATCAAACCCTCCTAACATCATTGGATATAGTTTAACAGGCAACTTATATCCTTCTAATTCAATATAACAACCATCAATCATACTACTAATCATCATAGATCTATCATTAGCAGTTTCAACTACAAAAGCTACCTCTAATGGTCGAACTTCACATGCAAGCATAGGGCAAAAATCAATAGATACAAAACTTCCACTTGCACCAGAATCAAATAACACATTAGCTGGAATTCCATTCACTAGAAACGTACCTGAAACTACATCTGGCAACGCTTTAGCCTCGCTAGCTGACATAGAATATGCTCGCCCCTTAGCCACACTCGACCCTTCTCCTGACCCTTTCATCAATCTAACCGGTTCAGGCTTTCTAACTACCAACTTTGGACAGTCACTTCGGATATGCCCCGTTTCTCCACACTCATAACATCTACGAGGGCTTTCATTACATTCATTAGCATAATGTCCTAACCTTCCACATTTAAAACAAGTTCTATTACCAATCATGCATTCACCCTGGTGTAGCCTACCACATTTCCCGCAACGTGGCAGCTCATTTCTGACATTCCTCGGAAATTGGCCCCTTCCAAACCTGCTTTTCTTTTGAAAACTTGAATTTTCAAATCTTCTCTGCACTACAGGTTCTTCTCGCCTCCTTTTACCCCCATCAGGAGCAACATTATTACCATAAATTTCTTGATACATATCTGCAGCTAAGTTTACCGTCAACTGGTAACTACTCGGAGCAGATGATCTAACCAACTTCCTAACCTCCTGAGGTAACCCCTGTGTATACCTCAAAATTTTCTTCTCTTCAGGAACTACCAAATGAAGCACCAACCGCGCCATCTCCTCAAACTTAGACGTTATTCCCTATGAGACATATTACCCGCCTGAAACTGCAGGAAACTCATTTCTATTCGATCCATCTCGCCTTTCGGACAAAACTTATCCGATACTAACTTTCTGAATTCAGGCCATAACATTTTGTCAGTAGCCTCCTCGCCTAACGTCTGGATAATCGTATCCCACCAATACAGAGCCTCACCTACAAACGAGTGGGCTACAAACTTTACCTTCTGATCCTCCCTACACTCACTCAACTTGATCACGGCTTCCATTTCATGAAGCCATTTATAAGTGGCTACCACATCCATAGCCCCAGAAATCGTGGAGGATTACACTCTTTAAACTGACTATATGTAACTCCCTTTTTCTCACTAGACCCCTCAGCTTTATCAACATTCCTACTTTCATCAGGTCTAGGTGCATTCAAGGCTTTACGAACCTCCTCAGCAATTGCATCATGGAATTGCTGCCTCGTCATACTAAGCACCTCGGTGCTCTCATCAACATTTCTTTCCGAGGTTCCACCTTGCATTCTTTCACTTTCCCTATCAGCCATAACCTATTAAAACGAGATCGGGATTATTTGGTACTCACATGTAAGTATATAACCAAAATATTAATAGTAAAGTAAATTATTAATAATGTTGGCCAAGTACTATTAATTGTTTACTTTACTTTTACTATTCTCGTTATTCCTTCTCATGATAGTCCCATCACCTTCTCTTGTTTTAATAAACTATTCTATCTAGCTATCCCTGCTGGCATATCTATTCTCTAGTTAAAGTCTAGTTATTATGACACTAGATCCCTTCAACTACTGCTCTGATACCAACCTGTGACGCCCTAAACCCGGCAGGGCACCGGAGGCACGTCACGCAGTTGGATTAATATTTTAAACCCAAATCAGAGCTTTCTATTTACAGCGGAAGACTTTAAACACTATTAGATATATATTAACCCAACTTTTAAAACATTTTACATAAGATTGTATTTAATTATACATTGCCCTGTTTACATTATTAACAAGTCCTAAATCGTATGCCAGCAGTTGCTCCGGGATAGCGTCTCATCAGCTCATACTTGCTTTCCTCTATTATCAGAGGATCCCTCCTTACCTAGCACACACAACACACTCAAAACATCAGATAAACTGGTGAGTTCTAATTTTCATTAAAACATTAACAACATTTTCACACACACCACAGCTATCTTTTTTTATTGGCAATATTATAAATTCAACTTTTATCATTATTCTGTCCCACTGGACCTGTCCCATCGAATGTCGGTTGCCCACATCTAGCAACTACCAGTTCCCCATACCCAGTAACGTCGGTTGCCCACATCCAGCAACTACCAGTTACTACACTCAGAAACATCGGTTGCCCACATCCAGCAACTACCAGTTTCTCATACTCGGTAACGTCGGTTGCCTACATCTAGCAACTACCGGTTACCATACCCAGAGACGTCGGTTGCCCACATCTAGCAACTACCAGTCTCCCATACCCAGTAACGTCGGTTGCCCACATCTAGCAACTACCGGTTACTATCTCTCATCCAGTAGGATGCCAAATAATCATCTAGGGTCGTCACCACAAGATGTTCACAAAGCTGAGTGATCGTCATCACTCCTATCAAACTGTACAGTTTCACACCCAGGCATCTTACCCTAACTGGCCTGTTGAGATTTACATCATATTACCATTTCAATAACATTTCTTTTATTTACTGCCAATATTGTCACATTCATTCACACCCCACACATTCTTTCTTTTAGCACCAGTTTTAACATATTTCATTAATCATTACACCCCATCCGACCCATTGGAATCATTACCATCACGTAATGATTAACAATGTTCAGAGGACTATCTTTTACACCCTACCTGACTCGTTGCAATCATTACCATCATGTAATGATTAACAATGTTCAGGTAATCATTTATTACCCCCACTTTCCCTCTAACAGCTTGACAAACTGTTAGAAACATATCCATCATTACTATCACAATTCTGGTACTAAAACATTCAATTCATTTATCAATATGTGTGTGCTAGCCCGAATGTTAAAACCAAACATTTAAAAAGGGCTTAGAACTCACCTTATCAATTTCCTCACCACAGTCTACACAATCCACGTACCCAAGATAACTAGTCCTTCCTCTAATCAAGGTATATCTAAAACAATAAACCCTGATTCAATAAACTTATTCTCAAACAGGCCCTCATGCGATTGAACACTTATGCGAATGAGCAATCATGCGACTGGACCTATGCGAATGAACCATGCGACTGAACCTTCAGTCGTACCACTAACCATTCATTCGCACGATTGAATTCTCCTTCGTATCCAGTGTTCACTCGTCTTCATTCGGCCTTTTAACCAGGCGACTGGGTTCCAACTGCACGACTGAACCTCCATTCGCACTCAGTCGCACGACTAGACTTTCATTCGTACGACCGGGCATGCGATTGAGCCCATTCGCCTGAAACGAATCAGCAGCTGTGTTCTTGACGTTTTTGATCCAAACTTGCTCAAAATTGAGTTTTAACCATCCAAATCATACCATATTCAAAACAGATCCTATACACATCGTTTACAATGGTTTCAGACCATTATTTCATCAAAACTTCATAAAAACTTGGATTTGAATTCCTGGATTTTAAATTCAGAACTGAACCAGACCAATTTACTGATTTAAACAAGTTATTGGATCAAATTCAATCACACACACAGCTTATAACATCTCCAGATTAATCCGTGATGTTCAAAACTTACCAAAACGGAGCTTCGCCTAATCAATTTCGTGAAAACAGAGTTTTTTTGGGTGTGAAGGGGACAAGAGAACAGAATAGGTGCAGATAGAGATCTGCCCTTAAACCCCTGCACCGCCCTACTTATCCATAAACTAAACTTAACCGCCTCAACTTCAGTCGTACGACTGAACCATTCGTACGACTGAACTGTGCGACTGAAGCTCATATGCCTACGATTCGTACGACTGAGTCTCAATCGCACGTAAGGGGTGCGACTGAAGTTCATTCGCATATGACTTATGCGACTGAACACTTAAACACTCAAACAACTCAACTTAATTTAATTTAATCATAACTATAATATAATTTATAAGTCCGGATTTGGAAACCGGATGTTACATTGAATAAATAAAAAGTAATTAAAAATATATACATTATAAAATCTTGATGATAAAATATGATTATAATTACATATATATGGCTATTTTAAATAAATAAATAATAATGTATTTTCTTGAACTTTTGTTTTATAAAATTGTGATTTTAAATATTTTTTAAAGAAAAATGATAAAAAAAATTGTTAATAAAAATAGATTTTTAATTTATTAAATTATATATTTTGAATTTGAAAATATTATGAGTAATATAATCATTATTCAATATTATTATTAATAATATAGAGAATTGAGAAAGTAAGTATAATGAGGCTTACAGTTGTTTCACGCTTATTTTAGTTTTTTTTAGATAGACGGATAGGCTAAAAACACATTAATTAAACGGATTATAGTTAGTAATAAATATAAAAATTACAGTATAATATTTTAATATAAAATATAATTAACATTGTGTATACGTAATAGTTCAATAAATAAAACATTTATACTTTTTTTTAAACTCTTATCTAAATAGTTTCTTTTTTAAACATTCGTTTTATGATTTCATTAAAAAAGATATTTTTTTTATAAAATCTTGTTTTTTGAAAACTCTGCTTTGTAATTATTCTACTTGTTTTAATAAGAATGTTTTTAAAAAATTTCAACTGTTTATAACTTTTTTAAAAAACAATGGTTTAATTTTTTTGAAAATTTCAATTAATAAAATTAGTTTTTTAATTTAATTTTAATTAAAAGATGTGATTTCTAATTTCCTTAATAACATTATTTAAAAAAGATAGTTTGATTTAAAAAAAATTAAATAAGAGAGAATATAGTAATTAATGAAATTCATTTTTAATAAGAGAAAATTTATATGAGTATTTAAATGATTATAATAATTTTTTGGAGAAAAAAATGATTTATGGATATTATCAAAAATAAAAAGTGGTAAAAACATAAATAAAATAAATAAATAAAAAAATCTTGTTTTACTAAAGGGGCCTATTAAAAAGACGCCTAGATGGATATCTGGACGCCGTTTTCATGGCCCGTAAGGGTCTTCACGGGCCGTAAGTACTGTATGCTAATCAAATCAATCATTCAAAAATTTAACGGCCCGTGAAAGGAGATACGATCAGAATGTTAAACTGCCCGTTAGCCCTGTCACGGCCCGTTATTTTCTTCAATCACAGCCCTGAACTCCTTCACGGGTTATATTTTCACCATTAATAATTTAACGAGATATATTATTTCTCGTTTTTCATGCAAGTTTTTATTTATTACATTATTTGATATGACGTAATTCATCGATATTCGTGTTAATTATGTGACGGGATGCAACATTCCATATGAAATACTATATAAACGTTAGTTTATAAATTCATTTTATAAAATAATTTTACGATAAATTTGAAATATTTAACGCTACGATGTCTATCTGGGATAGCAATTATTTTTCGGGTCGGAATCTAACTATTACCCTAATGAGGGTTAAGGTTATTACGGCAGGGATGCCGGCGGCGATGACGGGGGTGATAACAGTGGCGATAGCAGCGGTGATAATGGAGGTTCTGGTTCCGGTAAAAGAGGTTTATACGACACGAATCAGGTTATAAGATATATCATATTTAATTTTACTTTCATTTACTAATAACTAATTAAAAATATTAAAATTTTAGGTTTTCTCATCTCGTGAAGAATTAGTTGATTGGGCAACTAACGTAGGGCGAGAAAATGGGATTGTTATTGTAACCAAACGTTCGAAAAGAAACTCAAATGGTGTGGTTGTTAAAATATGGTTGAAATGTGATTGGGGTGGTGTATATAAGGGAGCACCCACTATTATTATTAGAAAAAGTGGCACCAAAAGAACAAACTGTCAATTTGAATTGAAGGATAACTACGAGATGAAGAGAGATGGGTGGATTGCAGTTGTTGTGGATGATACTCATAACCATGAACCTGCTGAACACCTGGAAGGACATGCATACGCAATGAGGCTCACCGAAAATGTGTTTTCTACTGTAAAGAATCTAACCGAGCAAAATATTGATCCTCGAAACATTCTAGGCACGTTGAGGGAACAAAATTCCAATAACGTGTCTGCGTTACGAACCATATATAACGCTCGGGCAAAAATTAAAAAGTCCACCAGAATTGGTGAAACCCCAATACAGGTTTTTTTCTATACTACAATAACATCAATATATTTACACCCCTCACATAGATGAACCGACAAATACCGTCGATGGAGTTTTTATACATCCCACATCTCACACATTATGGCGTGCCTACCCACACGTGTTGATGATAGATACAACATATAAAACTAACTTGTATAAAATGCCGTTTCTTCAAATGATTGGTGTGACATCCACCCGAAAATCTTTTTCTGTTGCTCACGCATTCATTGATTATGAGCGTGAAGTCAACTTCAGATGGGTGTTAGAGCAACTCAAAGAAACGTTGGAAGAAAAGTGTATGGAGCCCCGTGTTATACTAATCGACCGAGACCTCGCTCTGATAAAAGCGTCAGAGGAAGTTTTTCCGAATGCTGTTTGATTACTTTGCAGATGGCATATTTCGGAGAATATTGCTAAACATTGCAAGACGAGTTTTTCAAATGAAGAGTGGGGTGCTTTTAAGCATGTGTGGTCGGTACTTAGTAATTCTGGTCTTCCTCATCATCACCACCAGCAGCCTCATCCTCATGAAGAGCGGGGTGCTTTTGAGCATGTATGGTCGGTACGTATGAAGAGTGGGGTGCTTTTTACATTAAAGTTAAAAAATACAGGCCTACTATCTATTCGGTCGGTGGCTGGTCCTCCTCATCACCACCAGCAGCCTCCTCCTCATCACTCCCAGGCTGACTAACAAAAGGAACCAACTCCGGCCGAGGGGGGAGTCGATACCCTGCTGAGCAGTCCAGATGCACAGATCCACCAACCATGCAAGCATGGCGTGCGACTCGCGCGCCAAATGGATAGACTCCGCCATAAACTCCCCCATCGGCGGAATCTGACGAATGATAGTCCTCGCCACAGGCGCTACTGGCCGTTTGGATTAGGAAATACGGGCCGTGAGACCCTTCATGACCGTTACGCTTTAATTTTTAAAAAATAATACCGTTGGTTACCTTAACGGCCGTGAGACCCTTCACGACCCGTTTGGTAACACACAAACGGCCCGTAATGTACCTCACGGGCCGTTTTATTATTTTCTAAGTCTATAAATTCAACCATTTCACACAACCAATTCACACAAATTTACTCAATATCCAAACCATGAGTGCTACAAGTTTTACATCAAGTTTCGCGTCGCATTCACCGGATCAAAATCCATGGACGGATGAAGAGTAGGTGACTTTAGTAAGATCTTGTATAGAAAATTCAGGGACTATCCCACCAAATTTAAGATTTTAGAACCAGGTTTCAACTCGTTTTCATCAAATTCTCAAATGTGAAGAATATCGCACCACTTGTGAACTTAGCAACAAGTGGTTTGACTTGAGAAGGAAGGTCACGACATTTCACACACTCTACAAAGACGTTTACAACAATCGAAATACGTTATGGAATGATACGGATATTATGACAACAACTCAAGAACGATATCGACAGAATATTAGAATTTCTTTTAACCATTTTGCGGGTTGGATCTTTTATAAAGATCAAGAAGATTAAAAATTATGTGTTTTATTATTGTGTGATAATAACGATTTATCGTTTTTAATAAAGTGTACTAATAAACGTTTATGTTTTAATAAAATATTTAATTAATGTTCTACATTATACGTCTAAAATACAGTTCGTCTGCCATAAATCTTCGGAATCTAAAGCAAGCATCCTGTAAGTTAATCTCTTGCCACTCTAAAGATCTATTTTGAACCAACCTACACGATGACATACAAATTACAACTCCCGAATCTCGACCAATATGACCGGCGTTAGGAGGCCATACGGTTTCACCGGATACAACCAGTTCTTCGATTCTTCTTGTCCAGAGTGCTGCCAATATTGTATACGTGACGGAAAATATAAAAAATACTATTCGAATTGTACGAAAATCGTTACGGTATTACGATGAATGCACCATCAATCATCACACGTATTTGGTCGGCATTCGTATGGATAATATATATGAACTTGTAGTGAGTCCATACAAATCTTAAAAAGGTACCGATTTTCTTTGTCATCAGTGATTGGTACGTAAACCTACAAAAAAATTTAATTCACGATTATAAATTAATGATTTTAATTATAACATGAAAACAGTATTACCTTATCAACTTCCCATAACGCTGGATATAGACAGTCACTCCCGTCACCATATTCATTACCCTTAACGGATCCCGAGTATATTAAGTTAAATCAGTCAAATCGGAGAATCGTCCAATGATCACTACCCGACAACTCTTCTGTTCTACGTATTTCTTCGTATCTCTATATTGTGAGTCTATTTGTCCACGTCCGAACATGCTGTAAAATAACAACTTTTTTAATTATTAGAATTATAAAATAAAATAAAATTTATAATTAAAAACTTAAAATCATACCTCTGTACCTAAAGACACGTTTCCTAGTAATTCACGTCAAAATTCTAACTGATTATCGGAATGACCCATGTAATACACCCTACATGTTTGGGAATCATCGTTACGTATAAACTGTATAACATTTTCAGACCAACTCCTCCCATTATGCCAATTATGTTTATCTATTGGATCGGGAATGCTTTCCACAATATCTCGTGAGTTTGAAGACGACTCATTTTGACGTCTTCTATTACCTCTACGAGAAGACATATTAACTGCTTCGTTTCTCACTAACCGTACAAGTAATATATGTTCGTTTATATAACGTCTACACGGAATCTTAAATCAAATCAAATAATTGCTTTACGTTTTTCAAGGAATAATACGTCACATCACATAATTATAAAAATTTAAAATACACGCAAACCGAGAAAAATATATACCGAATCTTATTCAGAAGGAATTTTACGGCCCGTGTTACGGCCCGTGAATGAAGTAACGGGCCGTTAATGAGTACCGAAACGGGCCGTTACATCTTTCACAGTGACAACCTTACGGGCCGTGACGTTGTTCACGACCCGTAACTGAGAAAGCTGCAAAATTTAAAATTGACATTTTCACGGCCCATAAGAACCGTCACGAACCGTGAAAAAAGTCAAATGATATTTTTTTAACTCCTGACATTTATTAAATGCTATAGAGTTAGAACAAGCCGGTACTTTGCTGACCGAGAACATACTTCACCAACACGTCAAAATCACAGGTCCGCGATGACCTTTTTTTCAAACTTTAATTTAAAGCTAAAGTCAATACCCTTAAAACTATTGAATCATATTTAATAATCATTTCGAGTACGAAGTCATTCTCATTCCCCTATTTATACCCCACAACTCCTCGCGATCTAACCTTTCGACTCGCGTATTCGCATCGACGAGTAGCAGAGATTCGACGACGTTCGTGTGAAGAAATTCTCTCCGGAGTAATAATATTCAGGTAACGCACCGTCGGTCGATTCTGTTTTAATGCAATTTATCTGTTTCGCATGTGAAATTCTTCCGTTTTTAGTCGATTTGTGTTATTATTACTGTATATACAATTCGATTGTTAAATTTGCTGAATCAAAACCCTATTTCAATTCGCACGAGTGTTTTGCATGTTCGTATTGAGTTTCTATGCTTGTGTGTGATTGAATTTGTTTTCTCGTGCTCAATGCCGTGATAGGTCGGATACTTGTCATTGCTGAGCATCATAACGTTAGAATCCGATGATTATCTAATGATTTCATTGAATATATGTTATATATGTGGTTTATGAAATTAGACATTCCATTTGGTTAACAAGGTAATAGAACATAAAAGCTAGGTTTGCATTAATAGGATTTGTTTGATTCTGATTGTGTACTGTATATAGTTTTAGTGAGCAGTTGAAAACTATTCATTGTTTGTTAATTCGTTTCGTCAAACAGATTGTTAACCATGAATATCCTTTTACTATTAGTTTAAAGATATTCTGTAGAACTTGAATGAACCCTAGCTAGATTATTTGTGAAGAAGACTGATTCAAACTTCACTCTCGCGGGAATACTTGTAGTTGTTATTTTATGCATGTGACTTTTGCATGCTTTGCATGCACGTGTTCTTTTAGTTTGAATAAGTCTCCAAAGGATTAGTTGTTGAGAAGAGCTAGTCTAGGAGTTTGTTGAGTATTTTATGCTAAGTGAGTAAGTTCTAGTTATAAATAGTGGTCATTGTACGTAATGTTTTTCATGCACTCTTTGGATAATCAATAAAAGCCTACAAGTATTCTCTGATAACTTGTTTTGTGTGGTGATTCTTGAGCATCTTTATCAAACTCTTTTACCTTTATGGTATCAGAGCACAGCTCTTACCTCTTTTGATTTCATTTCCCCACCCCATTATAAAATACCATCATGGCCGAATCAACTCCTTCCAATCCTACTGCTCCAATCATCCCTGTGTTCAAGGGAGATGGTTATGAGCACTGGAGCCTCCGGATGAAGACTATTCTCAGATCCCGTGAGTTATGGGATGTGGTGTATCTCGGGATCACAGCTGCAGGTGATGGATCTAACAACAATAGAGAAGTAAAAAAGAAAGATGCCCAAGCAATGACTATCATACAGCAAGGAGTGCATGATAGTCTCTTCTCACGAATTGCTTCCGCTGAAACTGCAAAGGACACTTGGGAGATCCTTCGTGTTGAATTCCAAGGAGACTTCCAAGTTCAGTCCGTTAAACTGCAGGGATTGAGAAGAGCGTTTGAAAACTTAAGTATGAAAGATGAGGAGGCAGTAGGAGATTATTTCTCCAGAGTAATGAATAACGTTGGACAGCAACGTTCATATGGAGAAGAACTATCTGATCAGAAGGTAGTAGAAAAAATCCTTAGGAGCTTGTCTCCTAAATTCGACTATGTAATACCATCTATTGAGGTGGTGTTTGATTTGTCTGATGTCACACCCGTGAAGCTCATGGGACTTTTGCAGTCTCAAGAAGAACGCATGAATAGTAGAAGCAGTCTAGACAAGACGGAAAAGACCCCAGAAGAGCAACCTGATCAAGCCTTGCAAGTATTTCAAGAACAAAACTCTCCCAGTAGGGGACGCGGACGTGGAAGGTTTCCCTTCACGGGTCGAGGTGGTCGTGGTCGTGGCATGTTCGACAAATCAAAGGTTCCACAATGCAACTGTTGTAAAAAATTTGGACACCTAAAGAAAGACTGTTGGTACAATGAGGAGAATCAAGCAAATGTAGCTGCTGATGATGACAATGTTGAAGCCCATACTGAAGAAGATCAACACTTGCTGATAGTCGTTTCTAACCCTGAAGAGTTCAGAACCAGTGATCAATATATGCTCATGAGTAAAGCCTCACATTCTGGTACAACTAATCATCTTTGGTTTTTAGATTCGGGTGCCTCTAATCACATGACAGGTATAAAGAGCAGTTTCACTACTCTAGATGAATCTTTCAAACTTAATGTTAGATTGGGGGATAAAAAGATATTGGGTGTAGAAGGTAAAGGAATAGTGAAAATTAAGGCTGGTGCTAGTGATTACAAACTATTAGAACATGTATATTATGCTCCTAATCTTGAATATAATTTGCTGAGTGTTGGGCAGCTTATGCGTAAAGGCTATACATTGTTGTTTGATGACATGAAGTGCATTGTCACTCATAAAGCAACTGGTAGAAGGATCTTGGAAATCCCAGTAGCAGTCAATAATATGTTTGTGCTTGATCCCACAAGTTTGATCACTGTGCACGAATCAAAGAAAGATAAAGAATACTCCGAGTCCCACAAATGGCACTGTAGATATGGACATCTCAATTATGATGGACTCAAACTTCTCCATGATCAAAGCATGGTCACAGGTCTTCCCAAACTTCATTCATGTTCAACCTGTGAAGCATGCATCATTGGAAAACAAGCCCGTCTACCTTTCAAGTCCACTTCTTGGCGTGCCACAACAAAGCTGGAGCTAGTGCATGCAGACCTATGTGGACCCATGCAGTCATCGAGTCTTGGTAACAGCTTGTACTATCTTCTTTTTGTTGATGATCTAACCCGCATGTGTTGGGTATATTTTTTGCATAGCAAAAGTGAAACCTTCACCAGATTTAAGGTGTTCAAGACACTTGTAGAAAAAGAAAGTGGTTGCTCTATCAAGACTCTACGAACTGATCGAGGTGGTGAATTCTGTTCACATGAATTCACTAAGTTTTATGAATAGTCTGGGATTAAAAGGGAACTCACGGTTCCCTACACCCCTCAACATAATGGGGTGGTGGAGAGAAAGAATCGTACAATCATGAACTTAACAAGGAGCATGTTGTGTGAGAAAGATCTACCCAACTTTCTGTGGGCAGAAGCAGTGGCAACTGCAGTTCATATTATTAATCGATCACCTACAAGAGTTGTAGTTCACAAAACTCCTCTAGAGGCATGGTCAGGTAAAAAACCATCTATTTTGCATTTTAAAATATTTGGTTGTGTGGCTTATGGACAGGTACCAACTCAGTTGAGGAGAAAATTGGACCACAAGGCTGAAAAGAATATCTTTATTGGATACTCTTTACATGGGACAGGTTACCGATTGTACAACCCTATCACAAAAAAATTCTCAACTAGCAGAGATGTCATCTTTTTAGAGGACCGAAAATGGGATTGGACTAATCCTGTACCCTCAAGAGACCATGCCTTTATTGACCCTTTTCCTATTGATGTGCCACCTCATAATAACTCCACACCTACTCCACATGAGTCAACTTCTATGTCCAATCAACAACCATCACCTAGTACCACAAACATCACTCCTATCCATTCCTCACCAGTCACATCAACCGAGCCTTCAACCTTACCTCAATCAAATTCATCTACACCTCCTATAAACCAACATATCCCTTTGGCTACTACCTGTCCCACTTCGGCTGGTCCCTCAAAAAGAATAAGCAAACAACCAATTTGGTTTAAAGATTATGTCTCAGGTGAAGGTGTATCTGAAGATGAAGATGAGCTCATCAATTGTCACTTTGCTCTCACCATAACCGACCCTACTACTTATATTCAAGCTGCAAAATACAAAGTATGGAGGGATGCTATGCAGGCTGAAATTCAAGCGATAGAGAGAAGCAATACATGGGAATTGGTGTCTCTGCCTAAAGACAAGAATCTAGTAGGAGTAAAATGGCTGTTTAAAACTAAGTTTGGGCCAGATGGGGAGATCTCAAAGCACAAAGCAAGACTGGTGGCAAAAGGGTACTCACAACAACTTGGTGTTGATTTCCATGAAACATTTGCACCTGTTGCAAGATTCGAAACCATTCGGGTTATACTTGCTGTGGCAGCTCAATGTGGGTGGAAGATACATCAAATGGATGTTAAGTCTGCATTTCTTAATGGAGACTTGACTGAGGATATCTATGTTGAACAACCCGAAGGTTTCATAGTTGAAGGCAAAGGTGATATGGTGTACAAGTTGAAAAAGGCATTGTATGGTCTCAAGCAGGCACCGAGAGCTTGGTATGCTAAGATAGACAGATACTTTCTTGATCATGGATATTCTAGAAGTCACAACGAGCCCACTCTTTATATAAAGCAACTTGTTACAGGTGATGATCTATGTATGTTTATATGTAGATGATATCATTTGTACATCATCATGTGACAATATGGTACGTGAGTTTAAGGAAGGAATGAAGCAAGAATTTGAGATGACTGATATGGGGATGCTAAATTACTTCTTAGGACTAGAAGTAAAACAAACTAGTCAAGGAGTGTTTCTTTGTCAAGAAAAGTATGCCAACACTCTCTTGACTAGGTTTGGCCTGCTACATAGCAACACTGAGAATACTCCCATGAATTGCGATGAGAAACTGAGTAACAATGATGAAGCAGACAAAGCAAATGAAGAACAGTTTAGAAGCTTAGTTGGCGGTCTTATTTATTTGACTCACTCAAGACCTGATCTAGCATATGCAGTTAGCTATGTGTCGAGATTTATGCAATGTCCTTCTAAGATTCACATGGGTGCTGCTCGTCGTATTTTGAAATATGTGAAAGGTACCATGAACTTTGGTATATGGTATAAAAGAAGTAATGGCATTCAATTGGTGGGTCATAGTGACAGTGATTGGGCAAGCAGTGTGGATGACAGGAAGAGCCTATCAGCTTACGTATTCTCTCTAGGCAGTGGGGCAGTGGCTTGGCGTTCAAAGAAGTAACCTACGATTGCTTTGTCAAGCACTGAAGCCGAATACATTGCGGCTACTGCTGCTACATGTGAAGCAGTTTGGTTAAAGAGAATTTTAGAAGATCTTGGGTATCAACAAACTGAGCCAACTATTATCTACTGTGATAATAGGTCTACTATCAACTTGTCCAAGAATCCGGTGATGCACAGTAGATCGAAACATATAGAGCTGAAGTACCATTTCATTCGGGAAATGGTTAATCAAAAACAAGTAAACTTGGTGCACTGTAGTACACACAATCAATGGGCTGACATGTTGACAAAGTCGTTATCCAGGGAGAAGTATGTGTATTATCGACACAAGCTAGGAGTCATGAAGTTCGAATCAAGGGAGGGTGAAGAAGACTGATTCAAACTTCACTCTCGCGGGAATACTTGTAGTTGTTATTTTATGCATGTGACTTTTGCATGCTTTGCATGCACGTGTTCTTTTAGTTTGAATAAGTCTCCAACGGATTAGTTGTTGAGAAGAGCTAGTCTAGGAGTTTGTTGAGTATTTTATGCTAAGTGAGTAAGTTCTAGTTATAAATAGTGGTCATTGTACGTAGTGTTTTTCATGCACTCTTTGGATAATCAATAAAAGCCTACAAGTATTCTCTGATAACTTGTTTTGTGTGGTGATTCTTGAGCATCTTTATCAAACTCTTTTACCTTTAATTTGTTGTAGTGGATGGGTAGTATTATCAGCTTAACTGGTGGTTGTGATTATAGAGTAGGTGGAATCATGTGACTTTGTGTGATGTATTTTGCTAATGTGTGGTTCTTTCTGATTTCAGTAATCAGGCAAACCTTTTGGATAATTGCTGATTTGCAGAAGAAATCTATAGGATGCAATTGAAAAGTCCTGATCCATCTGATCAAGACAGAGAACCGTTCGTTGAGGTTGATCCATCAGGAAGATTTGGTCGGTACAGTGACCTGTTGGGTGCTGGTGCAGTCAAGAAGGTTTATAGGGGTTTTGATCAAGCAGAAGGCAGAGACGTGGCTTGGAACCAAGTCAAGCTGAGGAATTTCAGTGGAGACCCGTCGGTCTTGAAGAGGTTATTCTCAGAAATAAAACTACTGAAGACCTTGAAAAACGAAAACCTCATAGTTCTCTATGGTTTCTGGAGGGATACTGAACACAACACCTTGAACTTTATAACCGAAGCATGTGCATCAGGAAATTTGAGGGATTATAGGAAGAAACATAAGCGAGTCTCGACAAAAGCCTTAAAAAAGTGGTCGAAACAAATTCTTAGAGGCTTGGAGTATCTACACACACACGATCCATGTGTCATTCATAGAGATCTCAATTGCAGCAACATCTTCATAAATGGCAATATTGGAAAGGTAGTTTTGATTTCAATTTGATAGTAAATCATTCTGTTTGATCAAACAGACCCGTACTAACTTCTAATTTACATTTGGTAGGTTAAGATTGGTGACTTGGGTTTAGCAGCTGTTGTAGGAAAGGGCCACGTGGCTCATTCATTGATAGGAACACCAGAATACATGGCACCTGAGCTGTATGAGGAGGATTACAACGAGCTAGTAGATATATACTCGTTTGGAATGTGCTTGCTAGAAATGGCTACAATGGAGATACCATACACCGAGTGTGATTGTGTTGCTCAAATATACAAGAAAGTCACCAGCGGCGTGATGCCTGAAGCCTTTAGTAAAGTAACAGAACCTGAACTAAAAGCTTTTATTGAAAGGTGTATTGGTCAAAAGCGAGCAAGGCCTTCGGCTTCTGATCTTCTCAAGGATCCCTTTCTTTTGGAGGTTGATCATGAAGAGACCGACTGATGGTAGAGTCTAACAGATGAAGAGGTTTCATATGGGGTTCTTTTATTATAACATTTTCTTTATCCTTCACGTATATAATCTTTCTTTTGTTCGTTACTTCGGGTAGATCAAACGACTAGTGATTTTTTATGTTCTCTTGAATGGAGAATGTATAACTTGGTTGTCGTTTTGTTGACGTTGAAGTAGTTTTAGAAAATGTTTTAAGCCTGGTGGAACAAAAGGCTCTGAAATGGCATCTGATGGTTTAGGTTTTGAGTTGCATGTAGTTGAATTTGTTACGGTCGTTTCAATGCCTTTATTGTTTTTCACTCTTTGACTTGTCGCACGGTATTGGATATAAGATATATTGGAGATTGTCGATGAAGTGACTTATTTTACAAGTCTGATTTATTGTTGTAACGAGTTATGATTATGTAGAAACGAGATGTCTCTAACTAATTATATAAGTGTGAACTTCATATCTGTATCTAATGTGCATGAAACCAATTATACGCATAAAGCATTAAGCATGGCATGCTAGCTACTTGTACTAGCTTTCTATTGAAAAACCATGTCAAATATACAAATTGGAGACCAAACAAAAGAGCTGCGACAATAAATAATCCTATACATCTTGCGTTTCAGTTTCAGGACGGGCATTGTGGTACACATACACGCCCTAGAGGGTTAAGTCTATGTGAAGTGTTAAAAGGCGTTAAACACCACCCGTTGGTGTTAAGATGGGTGCTAATACTTAAACGCGCGTCAAATCAAGTTTTAGTTAAAAGAAAAGGCGTGAAAGGGAGGTTAAATAATTTTCTTGGGGTGATAATGAAGTGAAAAAAGATAAAATGGTTAACGGATGTATACGAGATGTTAAGGAGCGTTAGATGACACCTATGGTCTTGCAAGAAACTCTATTGACAAGTGATCCTAACCGTTGATCAAACATCTACCAACTGCAATGTCACAAACATGGGTTCATGAATCATGACCATACGATATGCATGTACATACATAGAAGCGATACATGGTAATACCAAAGATTTTCCCAATAAGTATATAAGGATCACCTTGTAGGACAAGCATTGCTTCTATTTATCAGATCAAACACCCAATATTCTCTCTCTCATTCACACACAAACACACACTCTATCACATATATGCATCATTCCAATTGATTATAAAAGTTCAATCTTTATCAACATCCCCAATTTAATACACACAGGAAGATAACTTCACATCTAGGTTTCTTTATCAAGTCGAATATTATTCCGAAATTAAAATCGAAACTGAAATCTTAACAGCCTACACAAATCGAAGGGGACGATATCGAGGAGGATGAACGTGCCCTCAGTTCTTATTAATCCTCCTCTCAGATCTTAACTCTTTCTTTTCAAGATTTGTTATTTGGGTATTTGTTATGATTTGGGTGAATTTGACAAAAGTTAGTTTCTTGATTGATAGTTTTCTTTAATTTTTAGTTTTCTGATTGATTGTTTTCCTTAATTTTTGCAACCCTTTTCAAGGAGGATCTAAATTGTCGTTGGATTGGTCGTCATCGAGGGATCCGATGTTTTCTTGTTTGAATCTGATGATACCCATTTCATATTAGGCGTATTAATCTGCTTGCAACGTAAGACTTAGGTATTCGATCTGCATTTCCACTCTATGAAGTCTCATGATACTGATGAGTTTTCTTAACAATTATGGAACTAATTGTGCTGAATTTGGTACTAATTATTTTGATGATACTGAAACTTTGTTTTGATGGAAACCTGCGATCTGCAAAGTGTGAAAGTATTGAAATTTAGGTTTTGATCAATTGATTTTGGTGTGCAGACGATGCAATCAGATCTTGGTAAGTTATTCATCGGTGGGATTGCGTGGGATACGAATGAAGAACGCTTACAAGAGTATTTTAGCAGTTTTGGTGAGGTTTTGGAAGCTGTGATCATGAAAGATCACACCACAGGGCGTGCGCGTGGTTTTGGTTTCGTTGTGTTTGCAGATCCTGCTGTTGCTGAGAGAGTCATCAAGGAGAAACACCATATCGATGGCCGAATGGTATGTTTGTTGATTGTAAGTTCTTGAATTGAAATCTTGAAATGATTTAATGTTATTATAGATTAAGATTATGTTAGGTTGAGGCAAAGAAGGCAGTTCCTAGAGAAGATCAGAGCACAATCAGCAGAAGCAGTAGTAGCATTCATAGTTCCCCTGGTATGAATCGAACAAGAAAGATATTTGTAGGAGGGTTAGCGTCAACAATCACTGAAAACGATTTCAGAAGGTACTTTGAACAATTTGGTACAATTACAGATGTTGTGGTTATGTATGATCATAATACACAAAGGCCAAGAGGGTTTGGATTCATAACTTATGATTCAGAGGATGCGGTTGACAACGTACTTTTAAAAACCTTCCATGAACTAAACGGTAAAATGGTTGAAGTAAAACGCGCTGTCCCAAAAGAGCTTTCTCCAAGTCCTAGCCGAAACATGCTTGGTTCTTATCCTTATGGTTTGGGTCGAGCTAGTAGCTTTCTTAATGGCTACACTCAAGGACCATACTCTCATGGTGCGGTTGGTGGTTATGGTGTTAGGATGGCTGGGAGAGGTGGGTTTGGACCGTTTGGTTCTGGGTATGGTAATGGTTTAAACTTTGATCCGGGAATGACAAGCCCAAACTTTAATAGGACTCTGAGCTACCGAAGGGGAATGAGCCCGAGTCCTTATATTCAGGGGAATTCTAATCGATTTACAAGTCCTAGTGGTTTTGCTGGTGGGAATGCAGAGAATGCTTCTATTTTCAGTTCAAATGCCCGGAACTTGTTGGTTGATAGTGGGCTTAACTATGGGTCAAATTCGTTTGGGTCGAGTGCTATTGGTGGGGGCATATTTGGGAACACAGGTCTCCATTGGGGTTCGAACCTGATTACAAATCAAGGCGGTAATGCTTCTTCTCAAAGTGCAAATCTTGGTTATGGTGGTGAGAATGGTTATGGGTTAGGAGTTGGTGGGCATGGTAGAAATGTTACTGCTAATGAGGTCCAGACATCGTCGTATGCCGCTGCTAATGGTGGCTTTGGACCCTTTTCGGACTTGTCTGTTGGTGGAAGTGGTGGTCGTGGTGGTGACTCTTTATATGGTATAGACCCAATTTGGCGGTCAGGAACTAGTGAGCAAGAGAGGCCTGGTTCATTTGGCGGATTGGGGATAGGTGGCGGCGGTGATGGTATTCATACCAAAGGTCCTCCAAATTATGTTGATAGTTATGGTGTAGCCAAATGACAAACAAACAGAGGTATAGATGACAATATATAAAACCATGAGTTTCTTAGAGTTTGAAAGTTTACAACCACAATAATCTATTCTTTACAAGCTTGATTAACTAACTTAAAATCCACCGTTTAGTTGGTGTTTAAATAACTCATGCATGCTTAAATCTCCGTGATAATCGGCACATAACTTGTAATTTCTTTACAAGCAACAACAAGATTCTAACTTTTGCATGTAACATCATCCCTTGACTTAAATGTTTATGTCTATACTCTATAGTGAATAATCTTGAGGGAGTTATATATCTTCAAATTAGTATCTATTCTGAATATACTCTTTTGTTTATATAAGTCATTCACATCAGTCTCATTTGATGGTTGAGATGTTGCTCTTGTACTTGCAAATGAATAAGTAGTTCTATATAGTCAGACATCAATAAAGCTTAACACTTTATAGTCAGTATTGGTGGTGTATCTGAATATAGGATCACATGTTAAAACTGCTTATCTGCTTAACTGCGTATTGTTTTTTGATATAGGTAGTTTAGAGTAAACAACTTCAAACTGCTTATCTAAAACAATCTATCCCACTTAGAAATAATGAGGGAGACAATCCCAATTTCCAAACACCCTCAAAACAACTTATTGTTGCATTAGAATGGAACCACGAACACCCTCTTGTTGATAACACTTCTTCTAATGTTTACTAATTTGTCCATTTGGCTTGTTACAGGAATTGGTGGATAATTTGGATTTCAAATTTCTATAATAGACGAGCCTTGGTGCATCATGTGAATATACTCAAAACTACATGTCTCTAAGTTGAAGAAACTTCAAAAAAAAAAGGTAGAGTGCTTTCCTAGAGATTACTAGTATTATAAGTGAGTTCTTTTTTGTGTTTCGTAACGATTGACACTTTGATTTTGGCTTACATTATTGGTCTTTTTTAGTGAGATGTAACATCAGCTTGTGGCTTATAGTCAACATATGCATCATCTTTCATCTCTGGTGAGATGGGTGATGCATACCAAATGATGGATGATGATTTTCGTTTAAGGTTTAGGCTTTCTTTATCTTTTACCTTTTAGATGAAAAAGAATTGCAAAAACTTGTAGTTCATCATCTCTGGTTATTATATTTAGATTTTGTTTTTGCATTTTAGTGTGCATTGTTGTCAGAATTAGATCAAGATTGTTGTTGGTTTTGAGAAACATTTGAAGGATACTGATCTAGAGTTACCAGTAAGTTCACCTGATTTGAAGTATCTTGTTTTCTTTTGTTGGTTTAGGGTGTTTGTGACCTATGAGGTTGGTTACTTGAATGAGGTTATGTCATTTGGATCTGATTTGACTACACACATTTATGGTAATGAAGCCTTCAAACTGTGTTTTCTAATCACACACCTATAAATCAAACAATTAACCTGTTAGATTTAAATATTTTGACTCAAAACTAACTTTAAGTAAAGAATTTTTGAAACGTATGGGAAATTTTATAGAGAACCATACTATGAATACAGATTACAATAAAGGTATTTGGTTTTCTTCAGTGGTGTTTTGAGTGTCTTTTTCCTCTTTTGCACTGTTGAAGTTACGCTAAAAGTATTCGGTTTTTTTAGAACGGCTTATCTGTAAACCTTTGGGCATTGCTGCTCGTCACTCCTCTAACCTCTCTTTAGTCGTGCTTACTCTCCGCTCCCAACACAAGATCATCTGCGAAAAACATCCATTAGGGGATTATAGCCTGTATCGACTTTGTTGACTGGAAAGGAGTCTGTATCTCCTAGCGCCTAAACAATTGTCTCAGCAGTAACTTATATATCCTTAACCATCTTGATATACCTTTAAGGAATCTCTCTTAATACAGTACTATCCTAAATCACTCCACGAGGCATAATATCTTAAGCCTTTTCAATGTCGTTGGACACCATACGCAAATTCTGCTTTCTCTTCACATAGTTACCACAACATTACAGTCTTTTTTTTTTTTCTTATAGAGAGAGTCTAGACACTACCTCTTTACAGTTCTGACATCTTTATGGTTTTGAAGATAATATTAAACAAATTTGTTAACTGCTTGGCTCCTTCATCTGCCAAAAACTTCCACACCTCAATGGGGTGTTTGGACCATTCGCCTTAGCCCTACTCATCCTTGTAAGGGTATCTCTCATATCTTCTTGTATTATATTATAATGGTAGCAGTTATTTTGTTATCGATGTTGGGTGCTGAAAAGACTACAAAAATATGTTTGCCATCTCACCTTGATGCCATGCCTCTTCATTAAAACCCATCTATGATCCATACGCATCTTGCATGAACTTCACTACTCCTAGATCATGTTTCCTCTTCTCGGCCTTGGCGATCCTAAACATCTTATACCCCTCCTTGTTAATCTTGTAATATCCTAATTTTTCAAAAAGTTTTTCTCTACTTTGTAAATAAAATGCTCTATAAAGACAACAAATGAACTTTAAGTTTACAAAAAAAAAACATTAATCGGAAATTAATTTGTTTTACAAATTTCTTGCTTGTGATTTCTAGAATTTACGACTATAAATCAGAGCTACGCATTTGCTACAAGTAGAAACATCTAATAAAGCATTCCTCGTTATTCAGTTCTTATCGGCATCAAATACACGTTTTAGATTTAGACAATTCACTAATAACCAGTATCATACATTCACACTACTACAAATAACTTTTATGGTACAAACACCAATGAAAAACAGAAAAAACAAATATTTCAAACAATCCTTTCTTGAGTTATTTTCACTTGAATGTCACACTTTGCTCAAATCATTGCGATTTTCTCTTCTCTCTATCTCTATGCTCCCTCCTCTTAAGATACTTCAATTCTACTTTGTCTAGTATTGCACATATCCTTTTATTATTCTAGATTTTTTATACCTCTTAACTCTGTTTAACTTCATCTTTTATTAATTCTATAATACAATAATAAAAAGGATGTATCATAAAATTTACTTAAACAAGTTTTTATTTCTCAACATTATGATGTTACACTTACATTTATCAATTGAAATGTGAAGTGACAACGGAAAATTTGATATCGAAATCGAATTTATGGTCTTGTTCTAAATAAACAATCCCAATTTAAGAGACATGGTAGCATGAAAGTATTAAAACAATATAACTCTTTATAAATAGGTTACGATATATAGTAGGGATGAGCTCGATACCATAGCTGCACCGAACCTGTACCGGTACCGAAAGTACCCGGTCCCGAATTTTATAAAAACGAGTACCGGTACTGAATTTGGTATATGGGTACGGGTTTCGGTACCCGATACCTATTTGGTACCCGTTACCCCTACAACATTATTTTTTAGGCTTGCTGCATGATAAATGTTTGGTTACGGTACCCAGTACATGTTTGGTACCTGATACCTCTAAAAGTTTATAATAACTAAACAAAAATAAAATATCAAACTAACATCCACATGTCCAACAAAAATAGTACATAGACTTGACCATGCATTCTAAATAGGCTATTCGTATTGAAGTACTATCGGAACTATACGTGACTTTTGGGTAAAGTACAGGTACTGGTACAGGCCAGTACCGATCCTGAAATATAAGAAAATCAAGTACCGGTACTGGTACCTTATACATATTTTCGGTACTAGCTGGGTACCAGTACCGGTACGATACTTGTATCGGTACGGGTACTGGGTACCAAATGCTTATCCAGAGAAATATTAAAATAACTATTTATAAATTAAAAACTCATTACACGCATATATTCATAAACATAAAGAACATTAGGGTAGACTAGAATGAAAGGAATAATTAGCTTTTGTTTTTTTTTCTAAATAGATTATACATGTCTACCCTTAATATACTTTGTAACATTCCATGTTTAAAAGAAGATACATAAGCTTGGGATGTCCTCATGAAAAAAAGCCTGAAAAAGGGCGATTTCTTCGGTACCGATATTAGCGAGGTGATGTTCCTGCTAGTTACCGATCGGTACCTAACCACACGGATGTAGTGCCCCTGGTACCATTAGTCGAGTCTCATATAAACAGAAAAACACTTCTATCATTTATGACTTTGATATGTCTTGCTTAATAATTTAGGGATTGAAGTGAAACTATTATTATTTTTATTATTGATGCAAGTAATTTAGGGGATAATATATATAAACATTGTATAAAATCTATGTAGAGATTATAAATAATTAGATTAAACACAAATAAAAACAAATTCATACGAAAATCATCGAAGCATTGTGCGAGATAACATACAAAGGTTAACAAATTAGGATTCCATAAAGCTTTATTTCTTGAGCCCCACGTTTCTTCGTTCTTGTGGACTTTGATTCCCCCGAATGTCAATATAAATTATTTTAAATGATAGGGCATTAATTAATAAATAAATAAATGATAGTAGAGGGTTTGTAATACCTTAGTGAGAAGAGTCGTGGTGTTGTCAAATAGGCGGTAGTCGCAAGTGTGGAACCCGAACATTACGTCATCTTAGCGTGGACGTGGTTGTGAGAATGGTCACAACCGTTGGTATACAACGCTTAATAATTTTACTAGATGTCGCCGATCGATGTACCTATTGGAGGGTTCTATTATTTAAAAGAAAAACTAATAAATTCACTCAAACAACCATAAAAAATCCATGATTTTAAATTCTACTCATATTTTCTTACAAAATTCATGAATCCTTGCAAAAAAAAAGCTTTCTATTAAAACCGCTACAAGCCCACTCCTGTTTAACCTAGACGAACCCAACCAAAACCTTTTTGAATCAATATTATGTTTTTTCAGTTAATTTCATTAATGTTTTTTTATTAAAACATTTTATAATCATAATATATGATATGTATGTATGTGTGTGTGTATATATACGTGTATCTAAATATTAATGGTAATAAATACATAAATTTAAAAATAGTGATCACAGTCATTAAAGTTAGACATGGATAGTCAATGTGAGTATAACCACATCTAATGTCTAGGCGGCACTTACGTAGACGAACTTTTTAATCACACTCAGGCTACTTTTTTTTTAACTGTTTTTGAGACTATCTTGATATCCGAGTGAGCCTTTCTAAGATGAAAAATCAACCGCCAAACTGATTTTAAATCTCCAGACTTGACTTACCCAAGAATACTATTAAAAAGAAAAGCTATCATTGTACGAAAATCATCTTGAGTTAGATTTGAACCTAAGATTCAAATGATCTCAAACTCAAACCATCACCCACGTATCATTGGACCTAGAAGACCATTTGTCCAATAATTAGACCCTCTCTAAAGGAGGGAGATGTGCATCAATTTCTTTCACGTTAGCTTCTCTCCTCACCTTTCGTATTCCCCGTCTTACACAACCCACGTAACGGACTTTCATCGTTTCTCCTTTTGTTACGCCCTCCTCATCTGTCTCCCTCTTCCACATCGTCTCAAGACCGTCCACAAACATCCCAATTGAAGTTGATCTTAACAACTCTAATTCATCCTACAAATTAGAAAGAAAAAAAGTATGTTGACTATACACATTGTAGACCCAACACAATTGCTCAAAAAGCCTACACATCCGGTGTTCTGCAAGAACAAAATATAATAATATTATTACAAAGTTACAAACCATCGACAATTGATCACCACCGTTGATCAAACATCTACAAGCTGCAATGTCGCAAACATCATACGCTATGCATGTTACACACATAGGACTCATACATAACACCACCAAAGATTTTCCCAATAAGTATATAAAGATCGAATTGCAGGACAAACATTGCTTCCATTAATCAGATCAAACACCCAAAATCACCTCATCCTCTCTCACACACTAACACATATATTCATCATTCGAATTGATTATAAGAATTCAATCTTTTCCCACATCCCCCTTTTATACATACGGGATGAGTAGTTTACATCAAGATTAATATTATTCTGAAATTGAAATCGAAATTGAAATCTGAACAACCAACACAAATCAAAGGGGGCCATATCGAGGAGGATGAACGTGCCCTCAGTTCTTATTGATCCTCCTCTCAGATCTTAACAGTTTCATTTCAAGATTTGTTATTTGGGTATTTGATGAACCCTTTTGGTGGATTTGCTGATGGTTTGTTTTGTTTGATTGATTGATTTTGTCGATTTTTGTGAACCATTTTCAGGAGGACCTTGATTGTTGTTAGATTGATCGTCATCGAGGGATCCAATGTGTTCTTGATTGATTCCGATATTACTTGTTTGTGTTAATCTGCGTGTAACATAAAACTTAGGTATATTGGCTTTAATCTATGCTAATTTAGTAATTTGATCTGCATTTTCACTCTATGAACTTTGATGATTGTAATATCTGATTAGATGATATTGAAATCTTGTGTTGGTGGAAACCTGTGATATGCAAAGTGTGAATTTATTGAAATTTAGGGTTGCTGATTGATTAATATTAGTGTGTAGAAAATGCAATCGGATCTTGGTAAGTTATTCATCGGTGGGATATCATGGGAGACTAATGAAGAACGCTTACAAGAGTATTTCAGCAGTTTTGGTGAGGTTTTGGAAGCTGTGATCATGAAAGATCACACCACGGGACGTGCGCGTGGTTTTGGTTTCGTTGTGTTTGTAGATCCTGCTGTTGCTGAGAGAGTCATTAAGGAGAAACACCATATCGATGGCAGAATGGTATGTTTGTTGATTGTAAGTTCTTGAATTGAAATCCTGAAATGATTTAATGTTATTAAAGATTATAATTATGTTAGGTTGAGGCAAAGAAGGCTGTTCCTAGAGAAGATCAGAGCACAATCAGTAGAAACAGTAGTAGCATTCATAGTTCCCCTGGTATGAATCGAACAAGAAAGATATTTGTAGGAGGTTTAGCATCAACAGTCACTGAACATGATTTCAGGCGGTACTTTGAACAATTTGGTACAATTACAGATGTTGTGGTTATGTATGATCACAATACACAAAGGCCAAGAGGGTTTGGATTCATAACTTATGATTCAGAAGATGCAGTAGACAAAGTATTGTTGAAAACTTTCCATGAACTTAATAGGAAAATGGTTGAAGTGAAACGCGCTGTCCCAAAAGAGCTTTCACCAAGTCCTAGCCGAACCATACTTGCTTCTTACCCTTATGGTTTGGGTCGAACCAGTGGATTTCTTAATGGCTACACTCAAGGACCATACTCCCCTGGTCCGGTTGGTGGTTATGGTGTTAGGATGGCTGGCAGAGGTGGGTTCGGTCCATTTGGTTCTGGGTATGG
The DNA here is from genome assembly GCA_024085815.1 of Flaveria linearis. Lineage (NCBI taxonomy): Eukaryota > Viridiplantae > Streptophyta > Magnoliopsida > Asterales > Asteraceae > Flaveria > Flaveria linearis. The sequence continues at coordinate 80,814,560 of CM044004.1, read as the reverse complement.
AATGGGATTAAACTTTGAACCGGGAATGACAAGCCCAAACTACAATAGGAGTTTGAGCTATGGAAGGGGAATGAGCCCAAGTCCTTATTTTGTTGGGAATTCTAATCGGTTTGCAGGTCCTATTGGTTTTGATGGTGGGAATGCTGGTGGGAATGGAGGGAATGCTTCTTTTTTCAGTTCTAATAATCGGAATATGTGGGGCAATGGTGGATTTAACTATGGGTCAAATTCGACTGGATCGAATGCTATTGGTGCAGGTCTTTTTGGAAATACAGGTTTGAATTGGAACTCTAATCTGATAACAAATCAAGGCTGCAGGAATGCTTCTGCTCAAAATGGGAATCTTGGGTATGGAGGTGATAACGGTTATGGGTCAGGAGTTGGTGGTTATGGTAGAGATGTTACTACTAGCGAGGTTCGAACATCACCATATGCTGCTGCTAATGGTGGCTATGAAGAACCTTTTTCAGACTTTTATGTTGGTGGAAGCGGTGGTGATGGTGGGAGCAGCTCTGTGTATGGTGGAGACCCAACGTGGCGGTCAAGAAATAGTGAGCAAGAGGGGTCTGGTGCGTTTGGTGGATATGGGATAGGTGGCGGCAGTGATGGTGGTGGTTCTGATGTCCATACTAAAAGTCCTGGTTATGTTGATGGTTATGGTGCAGCCAAACGACAAACTAACAGAGGTATGATTTCTCTTTTAACGCGTTATAAACTACAATGCATCAAAACATGAGTCTTTTTTGCCGGATATCATTCAAGTTAACAAATTATAGTCGAGAATAAAGGGGTGTTGGGACTAGTTACAAACAATGTTAAACACCCTCTAAACAGATTGTTGTTGTATCAACACAATACTCAGATAGTTTCAATAAGCAATCCCAAACACTCCCTAATGTTTACTAATCTGGCTATTTCGTTTGTTACAGGAATTAGTGGATGATTTGGAGGTCAAGTTGCAATAACAGATGAATTTTGATGAACAAACTTTAAAACCACACGTCTGCAAGTCGGAAAAAACATTCAAGAAAAAATCAAAGACCCAAATAGAGTGCTTCCGTAGAGATATTAGGCATATAAGTGAGTTCTTTTTGTGTTTTTAAGGATTGTTAATATGGTTTTGATTTACATTTTTGGCGTTTTGAGTGAGATGTAATATCAGTTTGTGGCGTATAGTCAAGATATGTATCATCTTGCATCTCTGGTTATGGTGCATAAAAAGGGATAGGTGATGATGGTTTTCTTGTTATGTTTCTTTTTAGATGATAAAACCTGCAGAAACTTGTAGCTCGTCATCTTCCATCTTTGTTTTTAGAATTTGTTTCGTATTTAACTTGCCATTGTTGTCTGTCTAAATTACATCAAGATTCTTGTTGGGTTTAGTGGTGTGAAACATTTGGAGGATACCATCTAGGGTTCTCATTCAATAAGTTATTGAGTGAACTTGTGTCATGTTGGATCTGGTTTGCCTACACAAGTTTGTATGAATAATGCTATTGTCTTTGTTTGAGACAATACATATTGTAAATGATTTTATATTTTTATATATTTATCAAGTAACAAGTTAATAACAATCTCGTATAGTCATATTATATAAATTATTAAAAAACATCAAGTAGCAATATATAAAAAATCAAGGATATTTATTGGAGTGAGTTATAGTCGGCTTGAATGTTCATACAAGCCAAGTAGCTCAAGCTAAATTCTAGATGACTTTGTAATTATATGAGTAAGATCTCCCTTTACATTAGATTTCTCGAGCACTATAGCCACATATTATCTAATGCTTCCAACAAGATGACTTGGTTACTAGACTATTGTTAAGGTGATCTTTAGGACATTACGGTTTGATCAAAAAACCAAATACTGAAATATATGTCTAGTGTAAGCCTGTTCAAAACGCTCGCCACTCGACGCTCGCTCGACGATCGCTTGGATTTTGCTCGAAAAATGCTCGTTCGAACTTTCGATCGGTTGTAAACGAGCCGATCGGCTCGGATCGGTTTGCAAATGAGCCAAGCACGAGCAAAGGCCCGCTCGGCTCAGTTCGGCTCGAATTATTTTTATTGTATATATATAATTTATATATAGCACTATAGTATATTTGGCCTACTATACACAAATATATAGTATGTGTACACATACTAGATCAATCAACCAATTTAAAAAAACTGAACACTAAGCATAAAAGTCTAAGCCGCTTAGAGACAGTTTTTGATCACGTAATTACTCTTAGTCGATCATCTCCCACTCTCACTGTTATCGTTCTTCTCAATATGTTCACCGCATCATCGGTTACAACCTTATGTTTATCGCTAGCCACAATATATGGTCATTTATGAAAATCTTATTTGTATGAAATGTGACTGTTTTTTAAGTCATTAAAATTAAGACCCAGCATTGTCACCATCTCTCATTGCAATATAAATTGGATGACACAGTAGAAAGTTGGGTTATACAAATTGTTTGTCGCTTGTTTACGCTAGCTCGACGCTCCCTGAAAAATTCACGCTCGAAAATCTCCGTTCGATTTTCCGCTCGGTTGTAAACGAGTCGATCGGCTCGTTTGGTTTGGAAACAAGTCAAGTACGAGCCAAGGTCTGCTCGGTTCGGCTCGGTTCGTGAACAACCCTAGTCTAGTGGCGTTGCACACCGCAAAGTTAATATTGTCCAAACTAATCTCGCCTGTTTGGTTTGATGTATTTAAACCGTAGTTAACAATTCAACCTATATATAACCAAACCATGTACTCAATCATTCATGATTAACTAATTCAAACATAAGTAGTATGAAGACCCATTTGGGAGGAACAAAACAAAGTAGGGCCTTTTGTGCACCTATAATTGTTACTTTTTAGGAAACACATGCCATTACAAAACTCACAAAAGGAGCCAAAGTGCAAATCCTTATCCACAAAAGCATCCATATCTTATTTACTATTTGGGCTGCAGTGCAACATGAATGATTCAGTTTTGAACACCTAAAAGAGGGACCAAACTTCCCAACATACTCATTTTGCCTTCAAACATTTTTAACATCCTCAAATGTTGTTGAAAACAAAAAAGAAACCAAAAATTGCATAACTACAAACAATCTCATCATCACTTTCTCAAATCTTGTGCAAAACCTCCTTTCTTGACCACAACCACTCTTTGACAGGATGTAAAGATTTTAATTTTCAAGATTTTGCTTTTCGTGACAAAAAAGATGGCAAAAATGGCAGGAGGTGAGAGACAAGAATGCACATGAAAGTGAACTTGCATCTTTGACATGATGATGGCCCATTAAAAGGGTGTTCTTGAATGGTGTTCACAGGTTGTATGTCTAGACATTGATATATTTGGAAACAGAAAAACATCCATCATTTAGATAGGTTTTCGGAGGTGAATCATGAGTTTTGATCGTTTATGTTGCTTAATAATGTGTTATCCTTGAGAAATCTTGTGCTTGTGATCCTACTTCATTCTAAAACATTGTTAACATTCATTATATAATCCCTACATGAACTCTAATCAAACCCTGACCAAGAAATTGTTTCGGGTCGAGTAGTTGATCTCCCACCTTAGAATGATGGTTGCTGTTGGAGCGCTTTAACAAGGAGTGACCACATATGTGACCATGGGGCATAAACGCAAACTCATTCAATAAAGAACATATCTATTATCACCAGGTACCAGTTTTTCCAAAGGTGTTACGTGGGTCGTGTTTGCGGGTTGATGATCTAAACATGACCGTTTAACAAAATGTGTTGATCATGGGTTCGACCCAAAACTAACACAAAGCTTTAAACAGATAAGGATTACCTTAGATTGAAGTTCTTTTTTCAGTAATTACTCAAGTACAAGCATATAACGCCAAATATTGTTGAAAAGAAAACTTCATTATTTAACCATAGTTACATGCATATAGGGGAAGTCTGAAACAAATAAAGATGACATAAGTTTCAAGGATCTAATTTCTCATCAAGCAAAACCCAAACATGGATCTTATTTATCTTTCATAGTATCAGCCTCTAAGATCAAATGCATCAGAAAACTTTAATTAACTCATAGTTCTCTACTGAACCAATTAACAACACGGTTCAGAAAAACGCTCTGCTCCCGTAGAACACTTTTGGGCTTGGACCCTCCCCCTTTGACCCGCTTGACGTTGTTCCATTTGACTCTGCACAATCTTGGACCCCTGAATCAGGTGACTCGTTTTCTTTATCAATTGGAAGCTTCATCTTGGCCAAAGCCTCGGTGAACTGCTTCATGCTTTTCAAGTACATGTCTACAATCTCTTGCTGCACATTTTGCTCAGGTTCAAGTTTAATCAAGCCAACAAAACTTTGACTTTTCTCTTCTTTCTTTTCCAGTGGTTCTGAATCGAAGCTTGGAGAGATTTCAACGTTTGTAACAGAACTATTTTCAATATTTTCTTGTGGGAATCTTGATATTACATGATCAGTTGAATCTGAATCGAGTAGATCATGGTTTTCGATTGACAAACCATTGACCACACTCTGTGCAGAGTAATATTCAGAAACCATGATCTCGTTTTCCTTCATAACTTTCGGATCAGGAAACTCGATCTTTTCAAGTTCACAAGAAACTTGTTTAGATTCACCAGAATCTTGATCACATAAACTACTTGGGTTTGGGATTTCCAGCACATCTGGTCGCGATCCCGTATAGACGATACTTAATTTTACAAAACCAGAAGGCGAATGGACAAGTTCACTTGTTGAAAGCTCAAACTCCCTTTCTAATTTCCCATTTTCAACAAGTATTTCACATAATGGCACTAAAGCAAACCCTAAAAGCTGATCTTCAAGATAATTCTTAACCCTACTAAGCATCCAAATTTCACATCTTAATGAACAATCACTTGTTCTGACATTCACCTTAAGATTCTCATTAAAAACAGGATTCTGACCGCCCCCATTAACCGTCTGAGTCGACTCAGTTGACTGGGGGTCACTGGTCAAGAAAATCTTGGCATAGACATCTTGTTTATGGTAAATACATATATTGTGTAAACCCCTAGCTTGATGTATGAAAACCTCAAGAACCCAATAAACCCCTCTTTTTTCTCCATCATATTCTTCTTTCTGTGGCCATTACTTGCAACCAAAAACAGAGGGGTTTGACTTTAACAAGATGTCACTTTGATGAGTTCCCATATTGACTTAACTGAATTTAAGATCAAAAGCTGATTGGGTTTTCAAGAAACAAGATCAAGAAACAAAAACCCTCAAGAAATTAACAGTATATAGTTGTGAAATTAGGATATTCAGATCTCAAATTGAAGCAGTAGCAGAATGAAAGCCCTAAATTACAACTTACCCATGTTAAAGTGAAAGATCGTGTATCTTTTTCCTCAAGAAAGCCTGATGTTTCCTCAATAATGAACAACTACAACTCCCAAAAAACTCTGACTTTGAAACTTACTCTCCAAGAAATCTTGCAAAACTCTTTGAAACCCAAGCTCAAAATCCCCAAATGATGAAGAAACCTAAAGAAATAAACCGATGGATTGAACAAAGATTAAGACTTTGCGTATAAATCAATAAATTTCAACAAGATTTTGCTATTTTAGCGGTATCAATGGGACAAAGAAAGAGGCATGAGAGTCATACACGAGGTTCCATAAAGCAACAAACTTTTGAGTTGAACAACGATGACACGTGTCCTGCAAGATATGCTGAAAGATTATTCAATTGAAATGATGGGATCCATGAATAAGACACTGGGAATATGGGAGACGATGCTAGAAGGACAAAGATGGTGTTTGATGACTTTCATACGGATGAAGCTTTGTCGATTTCTTCAACCAAAGTCAAATGTCAATTCTAGAGCTGCTGTACGGAATAATATTAAATAATTCCTTTTGAGGCTCAATGAAGTAAGAGAATGCCATGTGTTAATCTTTTGCTTGCTATCATACTTTAATACTTTATGTTTCATATAAAGACACCGATCAAATTATATTATAAATCAATAAATTAAATTTTATTATGTTATGTTAGGGGTAATATTTTAATACGAATCTGAACATCTAACCCGATTAAACTCTTTCCGAACCTGATTAAGTCGGTCTTTGAGTTCTGTTTAGCAATTCGGGCTAACCCGGAAAACCCGGGTCATACCATATCTTCATACTTGATAATCCATATCATATTTTGACCTTTTATAAACTCGATCAATCTTTTCATCGGTCCATCTTCAATGGATGATAGAAGTCTTAAACTCAATCATTCAAAAGCCCATATTCTATACTAAACCATTCAAACCGATTACAATCAAGGTATGATGATTTCATACTCAAGCATTCTCATATGTTTGCTATTTATTACTCCTTGTCCGAGCATAATACTATAATTGTAACATGTTTTTTTTGGCCTTGGTAACGTGTGATTGCATTTGTTTGAGCAATAATAGTTATGATGTTTGTTTGTGTTAAGCATATTTTCAAGTAACATGCGGATTTAGTGGTTGATTATGTTTTTTTTCCAACTATGACTAAGAAACCTACTTATGAAGAGATGTCAAATCCTATTAACAAAACCACAACAGTTTTAAGTATGTAGTCTTTTATTGTTAATTTATAAGTCGATCAAACCGATCACCGATTAAGCTGACCCGAATAAACCCGAAAGTCGAAACCTCGAATACCGATTAACAATATTTATTTGATTCGGTCTTCGGGTTGATTTACTACATTTAAAAACCGAGGAACTCAATTCGAGAAACCCCTTACCCGACTAAAAAAACCGAATCATACCCCTTCTACACACTACATCACAGTCTCAAATTTGGTGGCAGTGGTGTTACCACAACATGTTACACCATGCACACCCACATACACGATGAGTATTGGAGCAAAAGCACAGCGAGAGCATGCCGATTTGGCATACCATGCGACATGTTTTTTGGGTGACGGCGGTGTTGCCATGCCATATTGTGAGCCATACTATGGTCACGGCAAGAGTGCTCCGCCCATGCGTACGTTATTCACGTTATATGAGTCTAGTACTTATGTATTAGTCTTTTAAGGGGCATGCTTTGATAAAAAGATGTATTTTAAAACTCAAAGGTTATTATTTTATGTTGTAAAGTTAAGGCGTTATGATTTTAAGAGTAGAATAAATGTACGGTAGAATGTATTTGTTTTTGCCGGTCAAAAAACAAACTTGTGTATCACTCAGCATCAGAAATTTCTCATTTTAACAAGGAATCATAGTAATACAAAAAAGAACTCGTGTACTATATGTATATTCACGTATCTAGTTTGCATTTATTTAAGGGTGTTTACAATCAATCGTGGAAGGCTCGTTTCAACTGTGAATAGCTAAAATGACATTCGTCGTCAATCATGAGGCAACCCAAGGTCGACTCTGGTTTGTCTCGAGATTTTTCCTCTTGCTTGTTTTGTACCTATTAAATGCACTTCACGTGTTTTCCAAATTGTATTTTAAACAAACAAACAAATAAACAAACATACCCAGTATATCCCACTCAAAAGCAGGGTATAGGATGGGTGGGTGGTGACGAGTCTTTCCTCTATCTTGGAAGATAGAGAGACCGTTCCAAATTATATTTTGATATAGCTAAAAAGATGAAAAATTTGTCCTAGAAGATACAACTATACGATCATCATAATGCTTACAAGCATATAAGAATAAAAGTAATTGAATATATTTAGCTTCATTTAACCTTAGAATAATATTTGTTTATCTGGCTTGACTCCTCCTAAGGAAATGTAGTTAGTTTATTCTTATTCTATGCACTACAAGAAAAGGGTTATGTGATGTCAACCACCTATAGCATCGACACATACCGTCACTAAAAGTAGACATATGACGTCATTGTTTGTATTTTAATTTTGTAATTCTATTTAGTTTTTTAATTACTTTTTTTTACACAGAAATTTTGATATTGCTAAATGGCATAACACACCGCATTGGAAGAGAATAGGTGCTGGAATTTATGCAGACTGTAAAATGAATTACAATGAACAAAAATACCCATTTCAAAGCGAACATTCAGGTGAACTTGATCAAGAGCGGTGGGTTGATGTCGTTGAGAAGTTGTTTATAACTGAAAAGTATAGTAATAGGTTCGTGAGAAATAAACAAAAATAGAGCAAAACAACTGATGCGTGCAAAGTGTATATATTTGATAAGATTTTTGATACAAATTAAGTCTTAATTAGTTACTACTTATGCTAAACTACACACAAAAAGATAAATGTACCTATTGTGCGGTAATATTAAGAATCGAGTATCAATCATGGACACACCGAGCCTACTCAACAACTTTTGTAATTGACTATCGGGATAAGTTTTGATTTGAGAAAATGATAAGTTGCATTGATGTAACCAAATTTTTAGATTTTTTAAAACAATAATTTAAAGTAAATAAAATGTAAACTTTGATACTTTTAGGTTAAAATAAAGAACTAATACTATCATCCTAATTTAGATTACACTTATGTAACTGTAATTAGTGGTGTCGTGTGATTAAAGATATAAGTTTAAATAGTCATGTTAATGTTTATAAACGTGAGCCAGCACGGAGTTATCGTAATCCGGCTCCGTAGTGACAAGGAAAGCCGCATCGAGTCACTTTTAAGGCAAACCACCGACCCCTAATTGTCACACCCTCAAATTCCGGGTCTGGAATCTATCACGGAGGGGTGAGCAAACAGGATCGAACACAGTAGTTACACATGAGATGCAGTTATCTATATGATAAGTTTTAGATAACCATTTCATAATAATCAGAGTATTAAATATTATACGCAGCGGAAATATATATATATATTGTTTCTTAACAATACGTCTAATCATGTCTTATCAATAACCGATATGTATCTGGAGCTCTTATATGATCCTACGTGCTCGTCCAAAAGCTCCTAATAGATACCTGAGAATACATGTAAATCAAGTGTCAACACAGGGTTGGTGAGTTCATAGGTAAGTAAAACATATTTGATAAATCATCCATTATCATTCAAAGAAGGGTTATTGTCAAAGTGTGAGTTTAATTTACTCACCGGTATATGAATAGCCTGTCGGAACCCTTTTTAATAAGGTGAACCCGCTATCCCACATACCCACTATGTACAAGCCCAACAAATCCATCACATAAGATTTGCCCATGTATCATAGTTTAATTTTTCCCTTTTCCTTTTATGTGTGTATTATGCCAGTTTTAATAATTCAAATCAGAGGGCGCGAATCCCCTCTTTACATTTATCCTCATATGGGTGGTAAGTGGAACTATAATGGCAAAACTTATATAGCGCAAAATCTGTCTTCTCACACCAGATATTGTCATCCCGAATGACAGCGAGATCTTTGTGCATCTGATAAGGACCACATGTCCAAACCTTTGTGGGGGTTAGTCACTCCCCGATAGTACTATCCAAAAGATCCCTGCCTTATAGCCCAGTTTACACAGAAGGATTTTCATAATAACCATATGTAATCATAAATGTGATCCAATTATTATTTAACATAATACACAAAAATAATTTGTAATTTCAATTACAACATGTACTCCAGCACCAAAATATTTAAATGATTAAAAAGGGGAACAGTTAAGTATGAACTCACCTCAGTCCTTGTATGTGGTGTTGACAAGCTAGTAAATTCCTGCTAAGGAATTATAATTCACATAAGCAAACAAATACAATTCCATTACCTAAATAAGTTAGATCTTGAACCTGGCGTTCAATCGATCTAAGGTTTGGTTTTCGGGGATTTGTTATAAACATATAACTAAATCATTTAGTTATTTTGTTAATTCTTTAATAACTAAAGATTTACATTTCATAATATTTAATTAGTTTAATAATGATTTTAACATATCATTATATTCTAAAAAAAATTATAAACATTATTTAACTATGTAAATTTATATTTAATTTTGTAAGATTCTATAAATATTTAAATTTATAAAATCTAATTTGTGTTTATTTTATCATAATTAATCCATAACTAATAATATAGTGTCTATTAATAATTTGAGGATTTAAATCATTATTTCGCATCCATTTTTATAAAAATAACAATTTATAACCTTTGTAACAATTTATGAATAAATAAATAAGTAAATAAATAAATAAATAATAAGGTTTTTAATGAAATAATTTTCCAGAATATATTTAAATAACTTATAAAATTAACAAAGTTTATAAAATTTATTTTTATAATTTTAATAATTTTCTGTATTTTTAAAATGGCTCAAAAAGGTTTCAAAAAAAATAATTGTTGAGGGCAGGGTTTGAACCCTTGACCTCCTGTTCACAATCACGCACACAAACCAGTGAGCCAAAGGCTCCATATCGAACAGAACACTGACCCGATTAAATTTAAACACAACCCCGAATGTTCATCCCCAATTCAAGAACCCTAAATCACAATCGATCAAATTGAACAAGCAATCGATTATGATAATGGATGGAATCATAATGCTTTTAATCCTTGCATAAAAACGAGTTTGTTGATATATTCAATTACCTGTTTCGTTGTTCAAATCGTCCAGATAACTCGAAGAACAGGTCGCGGCTTGGGAGGATCCAAACGATGATTAAACGTGGATGAAAATGAAATTAACTTCACAGGTACCTTCTAATGAGGCTAATGATCGAAAGCCCTCTATTAATTTCGTGAATTGAAACTCGTAAGGTCTAATTCGATTGTGTTGCAGGTCGCGAAAGAGAAAGAGGTTGAATTCGATGAATGAGATTGTTTCAGGTGCAATTGAATGTGTAGACGGTTTGGTAATACTTATAGCTTTGTTCAGACTCAATTAATTCGATTATGGTTGCATTTCTAGTGCGATTTGAAGCTGTAAAGTAGCCGACATGTTCACGTGGTGGTTAGATCGCAACAGCTGATCCTTTATTCGAATTGTTGGGTCGGTCGAGTTCGAATCTAGTAGGTGAAACGGTCAGGGTGTTTTAACGCGCTATTTTGGCCGTTTGGGGTTGGCCGGAGGGTCGCCGGAGTTGGTGGCCGGAACAGTGGCGACGGGATCGGGGGGTTGGGTTGAATTAATTACAGAATGGTCCTGGGGTTTGAAATTTTATTATTTCATATTTAAACCTTTTTAAAACAAGTTTCAAAAATTACAAAACAACCCCTGAACTTTATTTAATCAATTAAATTAATTTTGTAAATAATAATATTTTTATTATTATTATTATTTTCATTATTAACATTATTATTTTAATAATAATATTATTATTATCATTGTCATTATTTTTATTATTATTAATACTATTATTAAATAATAAAAATATAAAATAAATTGTAAATTCACATAAAATTTATATTAAATCACTAAAAATTTTCGGGTTGTCACACTAATGATGTAGGTATACTTGTGCACCCTTTTAACATCATTAATAATAATAACGTGCACATATAGTTAAAATTAGCTAGGTTGAAATTTATAATGTTATTACGTTAACTTTCTTGATTGTATAGAATAAATACACTATAATTTGCACCTATGAGACTTAAACTCGTAATCTTTTGGTTACGAGACACACCACTTAAGCATCAAAATGTCTTTTAAAGATGACTGATTTTTATAACTAGCTTTAAGAAATAATAACCTATGTAGGTAATATGGACCCTTTTTATTCCCACCTCTAGCTTATTTGCATAATTAACTAGAGGTGTTCACGGTCCGGTTCGGCCGTTTGTCGAGATTTTTGAGCAGACCGATGGTTTGCGGTTTCGTATGAACATGAACTAAACCGGATGATAGTTTAGTTTAGATGGTTCCGCTACATATGCAGTTTGGTTTAGACTGTTTCAACTAATATTTTTGGAATCCATTTTTAAACAGCTATGTTTAATTAGAATCCATCTAATAAGCTAATGTTTCTAGTTAGCAAAAGCCTAATAGGTATATCAAAGTGTGAACTGTAAATTACAATCATGTGATAGAAACAGGAAATACATACAAGTATGCATCATATGGACGGTTTGAACGGTTCGGTTTATACGATTTGAAATGGTCAAACCGGTCAAAAAGCCTTCGCTTTGACAGGTTTAAACGGTTTGGACGGTTTATGAACACCGGTACCGTTATAACTCCTGTACGTAAATGGTTAAGTAGGATGTGGGGTTGTAGGCTACATACAAGGCCCAATCGGCCCATCTCATCATATATGGTGTGGATAAATAAATAGTTCAATATATTTTTCCTCTATGTAAACAGTGTGTTTTAGTTAACATATTTAAAGATTAAAGAGGTCAATGGATAAAATCTTTACTTTAATACTTTGATGAAGTACTATCTTTCATGTTAACACTTTATCATAGATAAAACTTAAACCCAAGACTTCTTTTTATATTAAAATTTTGGGTCTTATATTAACAACTTGAGTTAAGTATCATTGTAATTAATTAATGAAGGGTAAATCGTCTAAAACATTAAATCTAATGATGTATGACCAAAAGGAGGTGGTGTACGAATCATCACATAACCACATATGAAAACTTTCTATCAAAGATTTTATGAAATTCTTAGTATAGACACTCTCTTATACCTCTCCTATATCATGCGGAGTGCTAAGATGGTGTGAAGGTGTCGGGAATCGTCTAATATAAAATTTCATTTTTCTTGAATAATCATAATATTAGAACTTTTTGAAGTTTTTTTTTCAATATTTCAATATCTATTTTTCAGAAAACCACGATTTTTAAAAATAAAATCTTTTTAGTCTCGTAAATATTTGAAAACGAAACATGTTCAGTAGAAAATTAGAAATATTTGGAAAAAATTATAAAAAATAGTAAATTAAAAATGTTAAAATTACAAGTTTTTTAGGAAAAATTATGCTACTAAGGTAACTAGTGTGCACATCCATAAATATAACACTCATTCATAACTTTTAATTAAATTCTAAAACAAAATCAATAAACTATGCCGATAGGAAAACAGTAGAACCAAAATAGATTCAACGTTTAATGAAAGATTCGGTTAATTTTTTATTTTTAGTTGAACGCTTTAAATAAAATATTCCTGTAAACAAATATATTTAGTTTTCTTAATAATAAACTTCACATTGAATTGTTCAAGTATGCATTTTAAATTGTGTATTTCCACTTTTATTTTAAATATCTTTTGTAGTCTTTCTATTCTCCAAAAACGGCCGGTCGAAAGTAAACTTATGCAATTTTAATAGTATAATCAACTTATGCAATGAACATGATGAAACAATCATCTCAAGTCTCAACTTTCAATTTACTATAGTTTTTTTTCATGTGACATTGATGTATTGGTGTTTAGACCAAGTAGAAAACCATATTTGTTAAAATTTAATAAGGTTTTACATTACAACGATGCTATCTCCGGGTCAAATGAACAAATCATCTTTAAAACGTTTTTAATCTAAAGCACGCACGTTGTATTATGAAGGTAAAATGAGTCATACGAAGCTCGATTTCATGGATTGCACGATAAATGCTAGCGGGTGGAAGAATAACAGCAAAGTTTATAGAAATTGTAATTTACTAACGTGTCATTAATAAATGGGAATGAAATTTTAAAATTAAATAGAACCAATGAAGCAAGCAAACTTTACAGGTTTCAGGACCTTTAAAGAGTCAAAAGATGATTGCTTAAAATATGAACAATAATAAAATAAAATAAAGAGACATTTTTAGCTTGTAGAAGTTTTGATAGATGACAATGGCTACAGGTTCTTTTGTATTTATATATTTGTAAGTTGTAACTACTTCAACCTACCAAAGTTATGGGGATTCTTAAGACCTAAAAACTACACTATATATGTTTTAATGTATTATGATAAGCTACATCAAAATATCATTTTAATTACCTTTAACATTCCTTAAGACTACATCCCTCAAGCGAAATTCAAGTTTTACATATTAGACTTGATCATATTAAGTCTATCCCGATTAAAGCATTATGATATAAGTCTACCAACTTAAGCCTAACACTATTAAGAGTAATTTATTATAAAATAAAACTAATAACTCTTAATAACTTTGAACAAATTAAATAGTTATGGATAGTATAGTTTTATTTCCTTTCGTTAAGAGTGACAAGCACTCCAAAAAAAATTTCTAACAACCGACCGACTGAAACCCTCATAGAGAGATAGTATATTGCCCGCAATTCGTATTCAAAACGTAAGTAGTAAGATACCCAATTATAATTGTGTAATTTTATAGTCCGATTAGAAAATATTCAAAATACAAAATTAAGTAATTAGCGTAGGTAAGTAGCATTCAGTGGAGTTTGTGTTTGTGTGAATCATATTGTTTGGTTGGATCAAGTGTTTGGTATGGGTAATTTTCTTGAGTCATGTGTGATTTACTACTTTACTTGGGGTGTAATTTTCTTAATATGTTGCAATAGGTTAATCAATGTGTCATTTTCTTTGTTTTATCTCATTGTTTTGTGGTGTATTTTGTTGCAACTTTTTTTATTGCTTGGTTATTTTTGTTTTTCTTAACTTTCATAACTTTTAACAAATAAGATAGTAAACAAGTTAAGTAAAAACAATTAAATTAGATAAAACATATTTAAAAAAGTGATAAAAAACAAAAGAGTGAGAAACTTAGTTATAAAAATGCATAGAGTTATGAATAATTTTAGCAATGGACAAATTGATATCAAAGACACATACTATGATAGTACTAATTCTCTTCTAATGTTATTAGATTCATTGTTTCAAATATAATAATATTGTTGGCATAGACGATCAAATGAGATATTTCTTCGTCCTGAGTTCCGATTATGTCATAAACATCAAGAAACTCATAGAAGAGGATTTAGAGACTGAAACTCTATTCGTTCTATAACAATAAAACGAGTACTTTACAATCAGATTTATATCTATAGGTGTTAGTTTTTATCAAAAGATAAGAAAAAAGTAGAGCTCGAGGAATGATATGAAATGATAGTGATGACCAAGGTTATTATGTCATGAAACATAGACTACTAATAAACCATTTTAATGATACCTAAATTTGGTTTCATACTATGATTAATTTACATAATAAGGGGATAACATTCTAGAACTATGTGTCGATATTAGGAAATTTATTTATTAATTATTTATGTTGAACTCACGAAGGTGTAAATACTCTAGTCCGAACTGGAGGCTTTCATTTTCAGTTGTTGAACGGAACAACCCTAACAAGTTTTTTAGTCAGAAATAATTTTGAATATTACTTTAGAGATTAATGAATCATTTGGGAGTCATAATCCATCAAACGTGACGTGTCATAGCAAGACGGCTTCCAAGACCCATGCTAATTGGTCTACGAATTATTATTTTTAAATTCGTTTATTATAAAGAAAACCATCATAATAAAATCTAAGTCAAATCATTTTCTTAATTAAATTTGAAATAGACCATTAGATATTTCAATTAAATAAACCTTCTCAAAAGAGTCGTAATCAAATTGCGTCTGTTTTTAAATCATTTTATCTTTTATTTATTGTTATATATTAATTATTATGTTTATTTTTGCAAAAAAATCACTTCCCTTAAAGTTGCCGTATTGCTATTAGTATAATATTTTATAATTATAAAAAAGTATAAAGTCACGGTTCAAGCTAAAACATAAATATGAATGAAGGGACGTACACGTGTCATTTTGATTCAATAATACGCAGGTTCGGTAAACAATAAACTATGTAGCAGGTGGTTGTGTCAAATGGAGTAGTTGGCTCATTGACTCTAACAAATGGGAATGGAAACACTTGTGCTTTTTCAATCATCCACTTATTATTTAATAAAGATATTTAATCATCTCACGTATTGTTGAGCATTTTATAACCGCGTGAATATGTTTAGCGTCGTTTAATACAAAACTAATTTTAAGTGATCAAGATTATATAATTAATGATTTATTATACGTCATTTAAGTTGGTAGTCTGGTAATAAAAGTTAAAAAGCTTTTAGAGACCACAGATGTATAAATTTAATTAGAAGTAGTTAGAAGATTTTAAAATAAAGCAGTACGGTAAAAAACCATAACAAGTATACGTATAGATATAAGAGAAAAGTTCATACAAAGGGAATATTATGTAAAAGTTGTGAGAAGCAATCGGTGAGGACACGTGGCATATTATTAAAAATGGAAGGAGGAGTATTTTAAGAAGTCTAATTTATTAAGATGAAGATGGAGATATATCTGTACGATTGAGGTTTTCAAAAGATCAAATGATCGAATTCATCTTACATCAATTTAATCGTTAAGATTCAAACGTACAAAGTTTCAGCTTACAAACGATCGAATTCATCTGTCGAAGATTGCTTTACATCAATTACTTCGCCGATGTCGACGAGTGATTGTCAGATTGGTACGTATGAGGACGATTATATACTGTAATGACATAGTATTTAATTTTCACACCGTATTTTGGTTTGGGTCATCATTGTGTCTATACTGTCTGATTTCTGTGAATTTTGTATTGATTGACATCATCATTGTGTCATAGGTATCATCATTGTGTCATAGGTATCATCATGTGTCTTTTTGTTCGTCATTGTGTCTTTGTATCGTCATTGTGTTGGAATAAAACAGTTATTGTGTATATACTGTTAATTAATCTGGACATTTGAATATGTTTCTATATGTTTCTGTATTAGCGTTCTGTAAATCAAATAATATAAGATAAAATAAGATAGATAAAATAAGACTTGACAAAATGACATCATTGCGTCATAAATTTCATAGTTGCAGTGTTAATGATCTTTTATTTGTGTATATATATTTGTGTCATAAGATGCATTGTGTCATTTATATCATTGTGTCATAAGACTCATTGTGTCATAAGACTCATTGTGTCATGGTGTTAACGAGTCATATATACTGTGTAATAATATCATTGTGCTATTATATTTATTGTGTCATAAGACTATTGTGTCATGGTGTTAATGTGTCACATATATCATTGTGTATAAGCTCATTGTGTCATAATACTCATTTGTTTTTTATGACATGCTGTTTTATTCATATAGATGCTGAAAATTACAAGATGTTGGCCAACAATGTGTTTCCCAGGTAGGCCAAAAAGAAATAAAGTCAGCTCGTGAGTTAGCCATCGAACAAGCAGGAAAAAAGTTGAGAAATTGTGGGTTTTGCAAACAAACCTGGTCACATTATACGCAATTGCAATTATATCTTCAAAACATTAAGGATAAACAAGCTTCAAACAATTCAACAGTTGATTCTATGCCTATTAGAATAGGATTCATTATGTCATAAGATTATTGTGTCATAGATTTATTGTGTCATATACTTTTGTGTCATATATTCATTGTGTCATTATATTTCATTGTGTTATAAGACTCATTGTGTCATATTTGAAGAGTTTTGTTTACGTTTGATTTTGACGATAAAAACAAGTTACCAAATATTATTTTGTAATGTAAAGCAACATATAGCAACAAATACATGCCAAACACATAGCAAAATATAATAACATGCCAACATACCAAATTATAATAACATGCAACATAACAAATACTATTGTTTCAAATTATTATTTATGTCAAACTACTATTGTGCCAAACTACCATTGTGTTAAAATTACTATTGTTTCAAACAATCATTGTGTCAAACAACCTGTCAAACAACATTGTGTCAAACAACCATTGTGTCAAAAACCCATTGTGTCAAACAACCATTGTGTCAAAACAAATTGTGTCAAACAACCATTGTGTCAAATTATGTTTTGCCCCTCCGCCTGTGTTAGCAGTTTTCCATTATTTACATGTTTGCCACCGCGTTTTTTTGAAACCGTTGATCAATTTTAATGAGTTGATCTAATGGCCAGAATTACTTCTTACATTTTTTAAGAAATATAGACTTTGTAGCATATCCTCTCCCTAGATATAATTATGAAACTTTAGACAAGTATAGTATTTATTTCTTCTTCTCATCCTTTACTAGTAACACTATTACATCAATTATTCATGTTGATGGGATCTTGTTCTTTTATATCTAATGTGTTTATCCTCATTGATTAATACGAATACAAATCTCATATTGCGCGATAAGTGAATCTCAAGAATAGATATTAAAAGGGGCGTACATGTGTACGTCCACCATTAAAAAACATACATTATTCGTATGATCATGATAATTTTTATTTAAAAAAGCTGATTGGTATTAGTTATGACTTATATGAGATTTGATTATTGTAAAACATCTCTCATGTAGTTAAAAGATAATAAACATAAACATCTACCTACTATAATAAAAATGTATCTTGAATGACACCTGCCAGGATCACAATCATTTTCATCAAAATTTTCTCGTCTCTCTCTCCTATTAAACAATATCTTGATTACTAATAATATCTTTACACACCTTTTTAGATTTAATAAATTAAGAAAGAAATCTATTTATTAATGTCATTTCTAAATAAATAGTTTTTTTTATAAAATAACAAACTTTTCTAAAGCATAAACTTTTTTAAAATAAAAATATTTTAAACTTGTATTTTTAAAAAAGTCCATTTCTTAAAAACAAAAAAAATAATCAAATTTGAGATTTAAAATAGAAAAATTTTTAAAAATGACATTTTTATAGGGTTTGTTTTAAAAACAAACTGTTTAGTTTTTTAAAAAAGTTTAAATTTTTTAAAAAGTTTATATTATTATTTTATTTATTTTATTTATTCAACCCGTATAACATAGGTGTTTACTAAAACTAGTATTCTTAAAACAAATAACTAAAGTTTTCCACGATAGAAACAATTTTTCCAAAGCCTTGAAATTAAAAATTAAAAAGAAACAAATATTAAAAAACACAAGTAGCACAACAACAATTCATGATTCATCAATCAGTCCTTCCTGTCTCCTTCCATCTCATCGTCTACCAACAAAGAACCATTCGACTCCATTTCCTCTTTATATAACTCCACACCTAATCAATAATCATCCCTCCAAATTTTCCATTTTCGATCATTTATCATCTGATCATCAAAACCACCATATCTCACAAATGGGTAAAATCTTTCACCTTCTGATCTGCATAATACTCACCAATTCCATCCATCTTTAGCTCAAGATGCAGTTCATTCTCTTCACAAAACAACGTACTTATGCCACATGCGTCACTCTACCCGTTCAAAACTCCCAACTCCACTGGAATACCACCCCACCAACGCCACGTCGACGTCGCCTTCCGCCACACCGGCCGCGACTGACGTCGCAGTGGGTGGCGTGGGCCCTCAACGTTGACGAAGGGGTATGGTCGGGGCTCAAGCGCTCGTCGCTTTACCGAGTCAAACGGGTCGGTTCGGGCCTATACGTCGTCGGTTACGAGCTACGGTACGACGCTGCAAGAGGGTCCGTTGAGCTTCGATGTGCCGGTGATGGGCGGAGAGAGTTAACGGTGATGTGGTGATTTATGCGACGTTGGTGTTGCCTAGTGGGAGAACGAGTTTTAACCAGGTGTGGCAGATGGGTTCCGGTTT
The DNA here is from genome assembly GCA_024085815.1 of Flaveria linearis. Lineage (NCBI taxonomy): Eukaryota > Viridiplantae > Streptophyta > Magnoliopsida > Asterales > Asteraceae > Flaveria > Flaveria linearis. Next base: position 80,795,088 of record CM044004.1, on the reverse strand, counting down.
CGAACGGTGGTCCGGGGCCTCACGCGTTGGGTTCGGAGAATCGGAACTCTGTTGGGCGGTGGATTTTGTCACCGGTCAGGCGGGTGCCGGTGGTGGTGTTGGTGGGTCGTTGCTTACCGGAGAAATGTAAGTTTTTTGAAATCTATTGCGTCGGGTTGGTTTGTAAACGAGCCGAGCTGAGCTGAGCTCGACTTGGTTTGTGACGATCCGAGTCAAGCTGGCTCGCAAGTTACGAGTTGTTTGAATATTTGTATACTCGGTTTCGGGAAGTGAGAGGTTGTATATGGTTGGATATTTTGGCTATAATTATGGTATAATTATTGTTATTATAAAATGATGTGTAGACTAACCAAAAACATGATCGCTCTGCACTGAATTAAAATAAAATAATCCGAGCTAAAATTGAGCAGGCTCGAATGAGCCGAACGAGCTAGTGTGGTTTTCGAAACAGTATGAGCCGAGCTGGATTGGTTGTTAAACGGGCTTTTTTGAGCTTTTTCTAAGTGAATTTGAACTATTTGAACAACCTGAATATTGATTAGAGTTAAGTTGTTAACCACTCTTTGTTAATTTGACAGACTCATGGAGTATTGAACGCTGGTAGTTGGGGCGTGTTGATGCCTATGGGAGCCATGATTGCACGATACTTGAAGGTGTTTAAGATGGCTCATCTGCTTGCTTGTTTTTACATCCATGTTGCTTGCCAAGTGATCGCCTATGGTGTCGGTGTGGCCGGATGGGGGACCGGACTCAAGCTGGGAGTGACTCTGAGGGCATCAAACATACTACTCACCGTAACATTGGAATCACTCTTTTTGCTCTCGGAACCTACAGGTACAACACATAACCAGCATCTTGTTTGCATAT